>VNKF01013420.1:0-16284 GCA_008044355.1 Drosophila lacteicornis
AAAATAAAAATCAAATATAATAATTATATTTTAATTTTTATTTAAAAATCAAAAAATAAAAGTTATTTTTGATTTTTATTATAAAAATCAAACAATAAGAGTTATTTTTTGATTTTTATTATAAATATCAAAAATAAAAATCAAATTGGAATATCTTCTAAAAGGAGGATTCTATAGCACGTATTAACCAATAAATATGATCTGCTCTTCAATACATGAAAGCGAATCATCACCAACTGCATCATCGTAAGAGAACATTTAATACCAGATTATATATCTTCACTCTGAGAATTCGCTGTAAGCGAACGTATGTTAACATTTTCCTTAATTTAAAGTCCGTCGAAGTTCTCGGATAAAAAATTTGTCATTCGCAAGCGAATACATTTTACATGTATAGTATATGCATATGTATACACTTTTTAGCTTCCCAAATATTCCCTCTAGTCACAATATTAGTAAACGCCTTATGAATCTATTAAGATTTATCTGTGTTTAATTTTAAGAACATAATTTTCTTAATGGAATCTTCAGATAGATTGCATCTTAAATCTGTTAGTACAAGTTTTACAGCAGAAAAAGCTCTTTCCACAGAAACCTGGGTAGCAGGCACTGAGTGCAGGATCTTAGCAAGACGATACAGCCGTGGGTAAATGAACTTTTTCTCTTCCCAATAGGTCATAATGTCCACGCTTGATACATTTTTTTGTAAAAAAATTCAAAAAATGTGCGAACAATTGTATCTGGCTTGCGACCCATCGTAATCAAATTGATTAAGTCAATTAACAAATGAATCAGAAAGCAGTGCAACGTTGATCACTGACATAATTTACGTTATATTAATTATAATTACTTTCAAGCTTCATAGCGATCTTGGGGTGGGTACTTTGGTTACATATGCATCATACATATATCAACGGAAAGGTATTAATAAGCGGATCATATTTATAGGTTGATCCGTGCTATAATTTCTTCCCTTTAAAAGATATTCTAATTTGATTTTTATTTTTGATTTTTATAATAAAAATCAACAAATAACACTTATTTCTCAATTTTTTAAATAAAAATCAAAAATAAGAGTTATTTTTGATTTTTAAATAAAAATTAATACATAATTATTAAATTTGATTTTTATTTTTTAAATCAATTTTAAGAGTTATAATTGATTTGTATAATAAAAATTAAAAAATAACTTTTATTTTTTGATATTTATAATAAAAATTATAATAATTACGGACCCTGACGAAAACGAAAAATTAAAGTGAAAACCGGAGCACGCCTGATAATTTTTAACTGGAGAACATTGTAATCAGGGCTGCCTTTAAAAACATTTAAAAATCAATTTAAATCCTGTTCAAAATTTGTAACCAACGATACTTTATTGCATTCTTTCGAGCATCTTTTCACTCGATTTTAAATCCATAACAAATCCTCCTAATTAATTAATTTTAATAATATTTAATTTGAATAGCATACCAAAGACCCCGTTTCCATGGAGTTGTATGCCAAAAAGATTACCAGTTTGCCAACCACTAAAGAAAACGAAGCCGATGAAGACGAGCCTGTGGATCCGTCCTCTACAGATCCCGCCAAGTCCTATCGCGATATTGTTCACAGCCATGAAACAGGAGCCCATGCTAAGGAAAACGCAGCCAGCAATTGGTTGGATCCGGAAACGGGTTTACGTCGAGTCAAACACGAACGTGAGTTTAGTTCCTTTAATTCCTTTCATTGACTTTAAGAACTTGTCCTGCGTAGGCTTTGCCTTTCATGTGGATGTGGCCGCGGCTTATAAGATCATTGCGGAAACCTTTAGTGAACAGGACATTTGTGATCTCACCGAGGTCAGTATGTTTCCGCCGCAGAAAACTGTAAGCATTATGCAGAAGAATTCGCCGATGAGGAAAGTCATCTCCTATGGGTGAGTCCTGAACGAGAAGAATTCCATTTACTCGTTTTTACAGCTATTATTTAATCACAATAAAGTTGAGGGAGTTGGTTAATTGTAAATTTTTTGAGCAATAAGCTTTTCATTTAATTTTAATATTGTTTTATTTGAGTAGCAATTAAAATATGACCACTTGCCCATGCAATAAAGGGCTTTACAAATTAAATTCAATTACTTCAACTTATAATGATTCTGTAATTTAATAACAAGAGTGTTCTTTTTGAAATGTTTATTGCCATTAATGACTTTCATCACTGCACAACTTAAAGGTATTTTTGTTATATACAAATAGCTTTCTGTTTAGTATCTCTAATTAAATTCCCTTTAGTTTGCGCCGTGTAACTGAGACGGGAATCCTTACGTACCACTTTAATGTCTGGCACTCGAGGAAGCCTCCGTGTGTGAAGAAAATCGAGACCTCGGACCTCCATGTGAGTTTCAGGAAGTTTCACAGTTAACTTTTCATACCGCGAAGCTCTCCTAATTCCAGGTTGACATGGATACCGTGAGCTCTGCCCTGTTGATTCTACTCTTTAGCTATGGCATCACACTCCTGATACTGGGAGTGGAGATCCTATACTCCAAGTGGCAGTATAGCATCGTAATCAGGGTCAATTGAGTGTGATGGAGTGACTTGAATGCGAATCAATAAAATGCAAAAGCAGAGCTTTTACATTGACACTTGAGATCAAGCGGAATTAATTTCATGGCGGAAGTTTTCAGTTCATTTTGAATGGGCGCTTTCCGTTTCATTAGTTCACCACAAAGCGAAAATTCGATTTACGCCCCAGACGACCCTGAATATGTCAAAAGGTAAAAGTTTAATTAAATTAACTTCGTTGCGCAGTGAATCGGGGGGAAAGAGGGAGCCCGATTGCATAATTAAATTGTGCAGTTGCTCAAACTTTTATTTGTAATACCTTTGAGACAGGGGGGATTGATTTAATCCTATAATTAAATGAATTAGAATTTATTGTGGTCCCCTGGGAGGAGCTTAATCTCAAGTTACAGGCAATCCACAGTCTGCAAATAATTCCACAAGATGGTGAAATTGTTTCTTCTCCCTTCTTTCTCTCGAATGGAAAATGCCCCGCAGCGGGAAATGGCGGAGAGAGAGTGAGTCAATTTTAGCCACAAACGAACTACAAAATATCCATTAAGATAACAAGTTTTTCAGTAGTTGTAACACAGTTTTCCTTCCCTCTATTGCGCTCATATTCTTTTTATTTTGGTCTATGTAGTATCCTAGCCTTTTACCAGGAGGCTTCTTCACAAAAGTTCTCGTCCTGTGTCCTGGTCCTGTGTTATTTTGGCTCCCTGCCAAAGTGCCGCTCTTAGGCATTTCTTTCCCTGTTTGTTTGTTGAATTTCTTTCCAAAGGACTCGCTGTGCCTTCCTCAGTGTGCTAGGCTGAGAAGCCGCAACAAGCATCAAGTCTCTGGGAAATCAATTACAAGTCGTGAAAATCTGTAAAGCGCCACCGACCAACATGCTGCCCAAAAGTTGTCAACATTTTCATTTAATGTCCCTGCTCATTAGGAGTGACCCAAAGCGAAACAAAAAGCGTGGTAAATGCTCGATGGGCGGGCGGTGTGTGAAAAACTGAGTTTTCGGGTAACATGGCTGATTGAAAAAGTTGCCCAGACATATGGGTTTTCATTGGTTCCTTGGTTCGGCTCAGTTCGCCTTAGTTTTGGTTTGGTTTGGAGCTTAATCCGTTCACTTTTGGTTATATTTATCCACGCAGGCAGAGGATGCAATTTGGTTGTCGCCTCACTTCGTCGACGGTGACAATTAAATTGTTTTGGCTTTGTTTGAGCAGCAAATTGTGCAACAAAACTTTGGCGGTTGCCAAGAAAAATAAACAGCGAAAAGAAAGTGCCAGAGAGAGTGCCGAGTGCGAGACCTGCAGGAGCCGTGCCATAATTAACAAAAGCGCTCAGCAGGGCGCGTAATTTTGCCCGCTTTACCGCCAGTGTGCAGCTGCACTGAGGAAAATATTTGCCAAAAATATTAGTCTTCATCCTGTAAGATATATATCTTGGGTCTGAAAATAAATACAATAAGTTTAAAGGCATTGTCATTGCTTGGAATAAATTATCTAGTAATAAATGCGCCAGAAGAATATTAATAAAAAAGATAACATTTATATTAAAACCTTAAAACTTTCCAATCTCTTGAAACAAAAATTATTTCAGAAAACGTGGTGTAATTAGAGCAAACAAATTTGGAACGTGATTTTTTCCTGTGATCCAACACAATTTATGCTCTCTCTCTCTCTCAACTCGGGGCCTGGCCAGAACCGAAAAGTTTCCGCGCAAAGCCAAACTAAAGTAGTTTCCCCAAAGACAGAGCCGGGCGAGATCGGGTCGAGATTGGCCAGCGAAAGGGGGACGAGAGCTGAGCATATGCTTTGGGGCTTGTGTCAAAGTGTGAAAAACTTTATGCGTCTTAATTAAATTTTATATACAGCGCAGGGAAGGAATTATGCGCCAAAATAGTGCAACAGCTCCCACCGAGATCCCTCATCCTCCTTCGTGCCCGGCAACTTTTCAAAAGTGACAGCTGCACTGGATTGGGTCGCGGGTGTGGGCGCCACGGAGGAGTCGAAGGTCTGGCCGCGACTTGACTTTAAGCCAACCAATTAGTGCAAACTTAGGGGATAATGGAGTGCCTGATTATCAAGCTTATTCTGCCTTTTTATCTCCGCTTTGTGGGTTAATTTTCACGGCAAGTTGTTGGTGAGAAAGTTACGCAGGTGAATATTATATATTAAACGGAAAGTTATGACGGGAAAAATATTGGAAAGAAAGGATTTTCTTTAAATACAAGTGGAAGTTGTACGCAGAACATCTCATCCTTTCTTTTTTAACGTTTTCTTAATTTTAACAATCTTTGAAACACGTCCATATTTACTTTAATTTTATTCCCTAATTTCAGAGTATTTCATATTCAATGTTTGCCTTTGCTAATTAACTTTCTTCCTTGGCCAAATGAACTAAACAAATTTGAACAGAACTCGAGGTATTTCTGGATTCTCATTATCATTCCGAGCGCATAACCGGCAGAATGTATGTGACATATATCTGAGGAGCAAGTGGGGGAGTTTTGGGGACAAAAAAGCCAGACACGTGGCCAATTTCGAGTGTCACAGCGCAGATTTTTGTGTGCGGATTCTCATGAGCTGGAAATGCTGAAATGAGATTTTGCTTCAGAGAAAGGTATAAACTTTCATAAATAGATATGATTCTTAGGAGGTTCTTCTTAAAAGGTGCTGCAACTAAAATATTTGATGTAAATATTTAACATTCCCATAAAAATAGTACATACTCCAACTGTAACTCCAAAAACAAACTCGAACTAAAGCTCACTTAATTGCTTTAGTTCGAGTTCGCTTAATTAATATTGAGGGTCGTGGAAGATAAATTATTCCAGGACGTGAATGGTCATAATTGAGGTTTATTCATGTGTAATTTAATGTTTCTACAATTGTTTTTGTGTCTGATTCATTTCTGTTGCAACTAATTCCCCAAACAAGTTGTAAACTTTAATGGCATTTTGTAGCTGTGTGCCCTTTTTCTGTTTTTTGCTCGCCATTTTCGATTTGTTCAGTTGTTTTGCCTTCATAATAGTTGACAACTGTAATTTATGATTATTTTTTTCGCTGTGGTGGCGGCTTGGCCAGTTGCCAAACTATTTTCGTATTTTTTTTTATATTTTTTATCAGCTCTGCAGGTGGAAATGGAAGGTGAAAAAGTTAGTTATGGGATTGTTAACTAATGTACGAATGCATTAGTTGAAAAATATATACAGTTTAAGTGATAGTAAACATTGCATAAAATGCCGAGCTCTTAGCGGAAAAGCTTTCACATATTACTTAAACGCTTTGGTCGATTGCCAACTTTTAGACAGAAGTCAGACACAGATAAAAGGAAACAGACAGCGACGAACATCATTAATACGCATTATTTACATTTTCTCAAAAGTTCAAAATCGATCAATTGTCGTTTACTCGCTTTCAAGTCGAGTCCTTTCATCTGTGAAAGTTTCTCCGTCTCTGGAAAATTTTTTTCCCTCAATTCTAGGTTTTTCTTTGGGAAATTCTGTCTAGCCGATGGCACCGGAAGTTGCCAGGCAGCAGCAGGAGCAGCAACAGCGGCGCAAACCGGAAAGAAAAGAACTAAAAGAAAATCGAAAGTTTTGATTTATAATCGGACAAGTTTAGAGCTGCGTTCGATTCAGAGCAGAGCTGCTGTTGCATTTCTTGAGTTGCCCTGGCTTCTTGTCTATTGACTTGGAAGCGGATTTGACTCAAGAATGGAAATGGAAAACGGAAAACTTTATAGCCGGATTCGTATATTTAATTTATTTATAATATCCGCTGGCTTTATTGTGCGTTGTCAGGCTCAGGTGTTGAGTGGGAAATTCATTGAAATGAGCCGACAATGCCAGGCCTTAAGCCCAATAAATTTCAATTAAAATGTCAACAATTTGCGGAGCAGCGACAAGATCTCTTCTACCGACTTGTCAGAGAATACATTTTCCCAGGGATATACATACGTATGTATGCCTGAATGTATATTGGCCGGGGAGGATTTATCGCTGCCATTTGCTTATTGACAGCTGGGAAAGTGAGCGTGACATGATGGAAAGTAATCTAATGGAGAGGATAGCCCAGCTGACTCAGGTAATTCATCATAAATATGCACAGACAATCCCAAGTACACCCCTCACACCTGTGGCTGTCGTCGCTGGAAGTCATCAATCTTCTAAAAGTCGAGTCCCCCCTTTCTATTACGGGGAGGCAGAATTTAAATAAATTGTACTCGCAGTCGTGGGAGATGTTAACTAAAATGCATTCTGGCAATTTGAAAAATGTGAAAGGACACGAAAATCGATTTGAATAAGACATCTCTCTCTTTTATAAATAACGTATTGGTAGATAAATGACTATTTTTGATTTTTTATTGAAAATAAATCAAATTCAAACCCGAAATATAAAAATAAATATATTTACAATTTTTGTTCATTTTTTCGTTGCACTTTTTCTTACTTTTAAGTGCAAGTTTAGGTTATGTAAGTTTTACTAGTAAATAAGCTTTTACAATCTGTTTAAGTCCAATTATTATCATGTAAACATAAATTCGCACTTGCTGCTCTTATTTTTAAGTTCAAAGTTAAGATTATTTATACAAAATGCTACAATTTTACTTCCTGTTTTTCTATGCATAAATTGCCTCCAGCTTAAATTGTTGTTTAATATATTCCATAAATATGCGAAACTCTTAAGCTTTCTTTGATAGGAAATACCAGTTAATGCAACTCAAAATGGAGGTCAAGGCTAAGTGGAATAAACATTTTTTTTAATAGAGAAAAAAGCTGGCAAAGCACAACGGCTTCACCCTCATCAAAGGAGTTTTTCTAGCTTAAATATTCTGCTGTTTATTCTCCCATTTTTATTCAGAAGTTTATAATTTTTGAAAGCCGCAGGCGAATCGTTTTCAGGCTTGCAAAAAAAAGAGGAGAGTGTTTTGCCGGCCTTTGAGCATAAAATAACATGCAAAAGGAAGCTGTCACTGTGACGACCGAGCACTTTTGATAAGCCGCACAAAAGGCAGAAAGGGGTTAAGAGGGAGCACCGGCCTGCGGAAAAAAAGGGAGAAATAGAAATAGCGAATCCTAAAATGTTCGAAATTGAAAAGCGCTTTGGGGGCTGCCGGCTGAAGTGGTTAGTTTGCGTCCCTTGGCTGATGAGTGCGTTCACTTGATTGCCGGCTCCCGGTTGCAAACTTCTCGCTCTCCCGTTTCCCGTTTCCAAATCCTGCTCATCCCCGCCCAACTTGAAACGAGACTTAATGACACAAAGCGCACTAATTCAGTGGGCCACTCCAGTTGCCAGTCAACTTCCGCTCAGGATCTCCCCTTCAGTCCCTCTCCTCCGGCGACAAGCGAATTATTGTAATCCACTTGAATTTCAATCGGAACACACAAAAAAGAAGGAAATTGCTGAACAAAATGCACCGAGTGCAATTATCGGGGATTTCCTGGTTTGTTAAATGCCTTGAAATCTTGTAATTCCCTGCAGAAACACATATTTTGGGATTCTTTTGGGAGGACACGAAAATAAAATATGCAGGACTGAATATCAGTGTTAATATTAATAAAGTAAGGATATTAAAACAGTGAGATCTGTATTATAGAATATTTCTGAAGCAAACAAGATAATCTGTCATATAAAGTATAAGAGGACTTAATGTAGCATATAATTTCACAAGGACATTTTTTTCAAAGCCGTGTAGGTATCTTATAGCCGTGTTCCACAGCTACATTTTGCTGCATTCTCGAAAATGGTCCATTATTTTACATGGGGAAAAATGGTCCGTTCAAAATCGACAGACCATCCGTTCACCATTCGCCCCGAAGGTTTCTATACATACTAAAAACAATACTGAAAAAAAAACGATTATAATGCGATATTTCTTAAGTTCCTTTCCTAAACCTTCCTTCCCATCCCTAATTTCTTTATGTTCTTGAAATTTTGAATATTTTTGCAAAAATATGAATGATAACTAGCATAACTAGTAGTAGTAACTAGCAGCATTTTGTTGTCGCCACTACATAATGCGATGCTCTTTAAGCTGTGGCAGGGAAATATTTCTGACTTACGGTCGTGGCAGAATACACCCGATTTTTCTTTTAAATATTCAAGATTTCAAAGCTTCAACCATAGATATTAATAAGTCCTTGAATGGGTCGGTTAACATTGAAGAGGACGTCGTTCGGGAGTCGCAAAAGAAAGCCTGAAATGANCGCTTTCGGCCGCGCAATGATGGACGCCGTCCCAATTAAAATGTAAAAAAGGCCCGAAAGAAAAAGATGGAGCTGTGGAACAACCGACGGCCCATTTTCGAAATAACGGAGCAGTGGAACAAGGCATTTAGTTCCAACCGAGAATGTATGTAACAGGCAGAAGGAGAAATCTCCGACCCTATAAAGTATATATACTCTTGATCAGCGTCATCAGCCGAGTCAATCCGTCTGTCCGTCCGTCCAGAACTCAGAGACTATAAGAGCTCGAGTTACCAAATTTGGTGACAGCATTGGAATCTATTGCAGGCAGATCAAGTTTGTTTTGAAATTTGAACACGCCCACTTCCGCCCCCGGAAATCATAGAAAACGTTATATTAGCTATAGTCGTGATGTCCGTCTTAAAGTAAGAAGATATAATAAATAAGTAGGCATTCGCGGACGTGATTTGAAAATTTGAGTAAAATCGGATGATAAACATGGAACTTATTAAACAATAAAGTTTCTGTGTATGCTACATCTTCTTGTTGATCTTACGTACTCAGTTTAAAAGTGTTCCTAAGCTGTCCGATAGAGCGAGAGGATGATATTGGCCTCTCGTTTTGACTTGATGCTACGGATCAGTTTTCGCGTGTCTGAAGTACGTCGCTTCAAGAAGAAGAAGAAGCATACAAAGAAACTTTATTGCGTGTCTAAGCACATAGCTTTGGGTGTTGCTCAACATGTTTCTAGCAACATTTGTCTTCCTTTGTCAACATTTTGTTTTTTCCATGCTTTGTTCCCACTTGTTATTTTTTCCTTTTACCAGCTACATTGTCAGTTTGCTGAACAAGTTCGAAGTGGCCCTGACCTGGGACTCCCGGACTCTACTCATTCCATCACTGCTGCCGCTCCAAGAGGCGAGCACGCCCAACTCTGGCACCACAGTGAAGTTGTCACAGCGCTCCCGCGGTCGTAGTCTGGGCTGCTCCGTTTCGCAGGAAGTGAATCTCAATAATCTGATATACGAGCCGAGGTCAGCTCGTACTTCTCCATCCTCTTCTGTGTCGGCTGTCCAGGGCCTGAGACGTGTGCTTCTGATGACCTATTTCCCCTCCGGCTTCTGGTCCCGCCTGATCACTCGGATACTGGCCGATGAGCAGATCATCGAGGCGATCCGAAGCGTCTATGTGGCTGCCAACGATGTGAAATGCGTGGAGTTCGACTTGCGTACTTCCTTGGAGCAGGACACGCAGTGGAATCTGTGGCAGACGGGCCTGGCCCTTTACTATGGACCCATCCTGATATTCCGAATTTGGGAAGTGCCCTTTCAGAGCACGGAGCGTACGCAACCCTTTCGAACGAATGGGAATCGCTTCAAGCTGAAGCTGGATGGAATCTGGAGCGATGTCAATCTGACCTCCTCCAGCATTCTGGAGGTTTACTTTCCCCTGCTCCAGGTGAGCATCTCGCAGGAGCTGGACGACAGAGAGCGGCAGTTGCTGGCCGAGCTGCAGCCACAGATGTCGCAGGTGGCCAAGCTCTTGGCTCTGGCCGTGGACCACATCGACTTGCTCCTGGAGGATTGGTATCCCTCGCTGGGAACGCGGTTCGTGCATACTTCCGAGGGTCGTTTCTTGATCACCCGTTTGGTGCTGTGTCCGCGCTGCCTCTGGAAGCTGCAGCACAGCAACGAGCCTGCGGATCGGGAACTGCCTCCCATTGGATGCAACAGGCCAAGTCGAAGCAGCAGACGCGGGGCAGGCGCGTATTTTCTGCACGGCGTCGGTGATCCCGGCGAGGATGGTGCTCTTAACGTATTTTCCGCCTATCTTAACGCCACGGCCAGGAGGGAGCGACGCTCAGAGGACTCCCTCGGCGCTGGTTCCGATGCAGACTCTGGCGTGGGGCCCGACTCCGCCGGATCCTCGCGCAACACATCGGTGGACGGACACCCGGGCTATCCCCTGCCGGATAACTCCAATGTCTGCTACGCCTGGATGATCGAGGAGTGCATCTTGTCCGTTTACAACCAGAGCAAACTCAGTTGCCCCGTGCACCTGGAGCAGTCGATGGCCCAGCTGGCTCCGGATGTCATATTTGCCGACATACCCGACAAGCATACTATTCCCACGGACTGCATCATCAAGGGATCGCTACTGGGCCGCGGAGCCTTCGGCTTCGTCTTCAAGGCGAGCTGCAAAATAAGAGGCGCCAGATCCTTCAAGCCGGTGGCCATGAAAATGCTCCAGCCAGTGCCCCCAGGAGCTCGGGCTAAGGAGGTAAGTAGAGTAGCCTTACATACAATGGCGAGCAAAAGTAAGTGCATGTTCGCGACTCTGACTTTCTTCTTCGAAAAAAATCAAACTACTTGTAAATTAGCAAATCTAACTCTTTTTTTAATATTATTTTGAATGTGACCCAGAGGAGGACTATCATTTCAAAAATTTTGCGATATGCTAACATTTTTTAAAGTCAAAGGTAGCAAAAAAGGACTCAGATCCTCGTCTAATGATGTCAGAAAAACGAGAAATATATATATATATATATGAAAGGGAGCTTCTGAGGCAATGAACAAGAATTTTAGCGAATGGAATCAAAGAAGAGCGCTCCATGAGATCAAAGAAGCTTTCTCTGTGAAAAGAAACAATCCAGCATTATCCGTTAAAATTTGACAAAAACGTCTGAAATTTAAAATACAAATTAAGAATTTAACCATTTATATTTAATGTGCTATTTGGTCTAAGGAGTTAAAAATTAACAATTTTCCTTCAGACAGAAAGACAGAAAGGCGTAACCTCAGGAATCAACTTTAATGGTCCTATTGAAAGCAAACTGCCGAACATTGCGACGGAAACACAATGATTTGAAGATTAAATCCGTGGCCTGTTGGCTACTCACATTTCTTTATACAAAAACATTACTATCTACATATTTAGCAAATATATTTCTTAACAAAATGGTGATCCGACGCAAGCAGTCAAAATTGTAGAGAAATGGATTAGATAATAAT
This sequence comes from Drosophila lacteicornis, assembly GCA_008044355.1. Classification (NCBI taxonomy): domain Eukaryota; kingdom Metazoa; phylum Arthropoda; class Insecta; order Diptera; family Drosophilidae; genus Drosophila; species Drosophila lacteicornis. Next base: position 11,745 of record VNKF01013420.1, read on the forward strand.
TGTTCTTATAGATAAAGTGGCCAGCACAAAATGCTAGCTTCAGTCCAATGTAAATTCGTTCATTAATGGACAGCTCAAGCAGTATGAAGTAGTCCCAACAAGCATGGACTTTTTTGGTATAATGTTAAAGCTGAATAGAACCTAATTCCAACAGATCATATTTAGATTTTGGCAGAGAATAAGCCAAACCGTATAAGTCAAGATATTTCTTGTAAGAATATATAAACTGAATATTGAAATAAGTTTAGATTTTGAGTTTTAATGAGTCGTGCAAAAATGAGATTGTGGTATGTGGGTTATTTTCTTTTTTTTTTTAACTCATAGAATTTATCTGCTATATTATTTTGCCTTACGTTTAGTGGTTACCAATACAATGATTAAATATTATAACAATTTTTTTTGGATTTGCTTGGATAGTCAGAGTCGTGAACATGAACTCACTTTTACTCTTTAAGCAAAGAGTCAAAGGTGACCGTTCACTTGGTAAAAAAGATACATTAAAGTGATGTCATGATCCTCCATCCACTCGTTTTCAGAGCGCTTTAATGGCCTATAAGGTGGCTCTGGGCAAGTGGGATCGTGATCCGTTGCAGCACTCCTGCAAGGCCTATTGCACAGCTCGCCAGGAATTGGCTGTACTACTTACCCTGAAGCACCCCAACATTGTGCCCTTGGTCGGGATCTGCATCAAGCCGTTAGCTCTGGTATTGGAACTCGCTCCTCTGGGCGGCCTGGACGCCTTGCTGCGGCAGTACCGGCGCAGTGGAGCGCACATGGGTCCGCATACGTTCCAGACCCTCGTTTTGCAGGCGGCACGTGCGATCGAGTATCTGCATCGCCGAAGGATCATATACCGCGATCTAAAGTCGGAGAACGTGTTGGTCTGGGAGTTACCGCTGCCCCACACCGAGGACAGTCCCCGAAACCATGTGCACATCAAGATTGCGGACTACGGGATAAGCAGGCAGACGGCGCCCAGCGGAGCCAAGGGTTTCGGAGGAACGGAGGGCTTCATGGCCCCCGAGATCATACGCTACAATGGCGAGGAGGAGTATACCGAGAAGGTGGACTGCTTCTCCTTTGGCATGTTCATCTACGAGAACATTAGCCTGCGACAACCGTTCGAGGGCCACGAGTCCATCAAGGAGTGCATCCTGGAGGGGAGTCGCCCGGCTCTGACACAGAGGGAGACGCAGTTTCCCACTTGCTGCCTGGACCTGATGGTTCTGTGTTGGCATGAGCAGCCGCGTCGCCGGCCCACGGCGAGTCAGATTGTGTCCATACTCAGTGCGCCGGAGTGCATCCACCTGCTGGATGTGGTTGCCCTGCCACACACTGAGAAGATTGTGTGTGGCGTCTTTCAGTCGCTGGTGGGCGATGAGGAACGATCCGGCCTGGAGCTGTGGCTTCCCTCCTTTGGATCCCGCATCGACATCCTGGACTGCACGCCCTCGGGCAGCCTGCTGCAGTGCAGCAGCATCAGTTGCTCGCCGCAGCCGCAGGTGGCTCCTCCGCCCAAGACGCCCGAGAATGGCGCCCACTCTCGAGGCCGTTCCGCCCAGCGTTCCCCCAAGGTCAACATGCTGTGCTGCTGCCTGGTGGGCGAGGCCATTTGGATGGGCGACGTCTCTGGCAACCTGCACGCCTACAGCACCTCCAGCTATGCCCACCTGTTCTCCTACATGCTCGACCCGGCCATCAAGTCGGCTGTGATAAGTCTAGTTCACATGGAGAGGATTGCCCGCGTGGCCGTGGGCACCCACAATGGTCGGGTGTTCCTGGTGGATGCCACACAGATGCCCAGCAATTGCGCCTTTGCCGAGGGCTCCTTCGTGCTCACCGAGATCTGCTCCGGGTTCGTGCTGCACGCCGCCTGCTCGGTCTTCGTGGATGGGTAAGTTATCAAAGCCAAATCATCGTCCCTTGTGTTTGTTGTAACGCCTTTTATAGGAACTACGAATTATGGTGCGGCGAAATAGCCGGCAAGATAAATGTCTTTCCGCTCAACGAGACCGGAGTGTCCGGCCACCAGGCCTTGTGTCACAGCGAGGAGCCCAACCTGATCGAGGACGTCAAGGTGGCCCGGATGTGCAGCAATGACAGTCACGTCTTTAGCTGCCTCTATCCCGGCTGCATGGTATACCAGTGGGGCGTTGCCTCTAAGCGCATTGAGAACAAACTGGACTGCTCCAAGCTGCTGCCGTGCTCCGAGTCCCTCCAGAGCATCGCCATTGATGAGCACGTGAACCTGATCAAGTGCCAGATCTCGGCTCTGGCGGCCCACAATACGGAGCTGTACATTGGCACCACCTGGGGTTGCCTGATCGTGGCCGAGCTGCAGAGTCTTCGGCCGATCAGTGTTTTCCGACCCTATGAAAATGAGGCAAGTTTGGGCAGTCTGCCTAATTCTGAGTGTTGCTTCCAACCGCTTTCCCTGCTTCTCACAGATAAAAGCCATCATCACGCTGTCCAACGACAAGGTGCCTCTGATCGCCACGATTGGCAGACGGTACCGCTCCCTGATCTCACGCTACGTGGAGTCCTCCGCAGAGTCCAGCTCAGCGGCCTGCTCAGCCGTCAGCACACCCACACACAGCGCAGGCAAGTCCGTGCCACCGGCGGATGTCGACAATCACATCCATTGCCTGCTGTGGCGCGCCAAGAACTGGACGTAAATTCGATCTCATTCGGACTCATTCGTACTTGTTGACGTATTTAGTAATAATCACGACACACAGACAAAACTGTTAAGAAAGGTGCTGGACTTGAGGGATAATCGGTGCACACATAGGGGGTGTCAACAGAATATAAAAAGTTCTAAAGTTTTTAAACAATTTTAAATTACAAATATGAGGTGCAATACAAATTATACACACTTTTATATCTTATTTATAAAAGTATAGTATATGATAAAGAACTCGTAATTTGTGAAGCATTTAGTTATAGCTCGATTCATTCGATTCGACTCTTATAATTTGTATGGAAGAAATTGAAATATTTTAATGCTTTATCGAAACACTCTCTATCAGGCAGGCTCCGGTTTTCACTTTCGTTTTTCGTTTTCGACCAAAACGTACGTTTTCGTTTTTAGGTGCTCCGGTTCTCACAAAAACTTTTTATCATTGTATTGTTATCGAAATATTTAACTGTTTTTATTGGTCAAACGCTTGGGTTAAATGTTTTGAAAAGTAAGCTAGGTGTTCAAATGATTTTAATTTGTGTAATTGTTTGTTTTAAAGCCAAATAAAGGCAGAAATTGTTTATTTATCGGTCCAAAAGGGCTGCCACTCCTTAAACATTGTCAGATCCAGAGGTCTCAATGATATTTATACCTTTTTTGAATGGTAAAAATACCATTTGAACAATGAAACTTAACAGGTTTATTTATTACAACCCTAATTTACCCTCCCTAAGGGGTTAAATACAGTCAGGCGGTCGGAAAAATTCAGTTTTTGTAATTTTCTTTTAAGAGAATTATTTGTTCATTACAGTTAATGTTTTGCTATAATTTTTCACATCTTTTAAAGTTAACAAAAAAATACTTTATTTGTAAAAAAATATTTTTTTTTGGCTCCTGCAGTTAGCTGCAGCCCCGAAAGGTCCTTGAGAAAAAAGTGTACCGCGGTGAACACGATACCTATTAATAGAATCATCTAAAATCAAAAAGTTAAATAGATTCTGTTAGTGTATGAAAGAATCTAGTCTTTGATCGAAAGAATTAAAATAATATCACTTTTTGACAAAATGGCAGCTTTTTAAAAATAAAAATTTAATTTTTTTTGGAAAAAATCGTCTTTAGTTGTTGATTAAAATTATATATATTTTCTTTAAGTAGTTGTTGAGCTTGTGTGAAAATTAGAGCAAAAAAGGCTCAGCGGTATATATATATATTTTGAAAACTATGACTGTATATAACCTCTTAAATAATATTAATTGCAACCTTTTCATTTTACAAGCATTTCGACAAAATTGTCTCGTTCACCCAACAGTACGGGAGTACTAGCCACCAAAACAAAAGTTGTCGTTGCCAATTCGAGGTGGGGTCAACACAGTAAATAATAACTAGATTGATCTACTTAGGATGTGAAATAAACATCAATAGACCAACGAGTCAACTATTTTTTTCCTTTTGCAAATAAGATACGATTTGTGTAGAAAAGGGCATTTACTTCTCATTTTGCAAAGACAAACTTGACCGTTCCTCATTTCGAATGACTCTTGTGAAAGTGAAGACGGGAGCACCGATTTTCGTTTCCGAAAACAAGAAAATCTTGTGAGTGAAAACCGGAGTCTGCCTGTTCAAGATGTTATCAAAAGAGTTAAAAAAAAAAGTTCAACTGAGAACAATTTTGGCGGCAATTGAAAGTTATTAAAAAGTTAGCAGACGCATTAAAAGGTCGTAGATAAAGGTAGGACTGTAAAACGTACTCGAATTTTAATAGTGATCAAAGATTATTTATCAAATTTAGCAATATGGTTTGTTTCAGTATTATTTATAACAAGTTATATTTTTTGTGTATAAATAAGCAGTGCTTTTTTT
>VNKF01013425.1:0-135453 GCA_008044355.1 Drosophila lacteicornis
ATAGACGCCTTAACAAACTGACTACAAAAGTAAAATATCCTATACCATTAATAGATGATTTGCTAGATGGGCTAGTTAACAAAGAAATATTTACGAAGTTAGATTTGAAAAATAGCTATAATCATGTATACATGCATCCAGATTCAATTAAGTTTACTGCTTTCATAACTCCACTAGGGCAGTTCGAGTACTTAAGAATGCCATTTGGTTTAACAAATGCACCATTTATATTTCAACGGTTTATAAACAAAGTATTTGAAAAAATGATAAGAGAAGGGAAAGTTATAGTATATCTGGATGATATAATGATTGCTACACGAGAATATGAAGAGCACATACAAATTTTGGGAGAGGTCTTTAAACTTTTGGTAGAAAACAAACTTGAGTTGAGAATGGATAAGTGCAGTTTTTTAGAAAATAAGGTAACGTATCTGGGATACGTCATTTCGGAAAAAGGGATACAGGCAACTGAAGAGGGAATTCGAGCAATAAATGATTTTCCAATTCCCACTAAGGTCAGAGAAGTTCAGAGTTTTTTAGGAATGTGTTCCTATTTTCGAAGATTTATCAAAGACTTCTCATTTATTGCGAAACCACTACACGATCTGACAAAAAAGGAAAAAAAATTCGTATTTGGACTAAATGAAATGGAGGCATTTGAAACACTAAAAAATAAATTGTTAGAAACACCAATTCTAGCGATATATAATCCAGAAGATGAAACAGAGCTGCATTGCGATGCAAGTGCAATTGGATTTGGAGCAATATTGTTACAGAAAAAAGACGACGGAAAGTTCCATCCGATTTTTTACATGTCAAAACGAACAACGGAAACCGAATCTAGATACCATAGTTTTGAATTAGAAACGTTGGCAGTTATATACGCTTTAAAACGGTTTAGGATATATCTTCAAGGCATTCCTTTTAAGGTTGTAACTGACTGTAACTCGTTAAAGTTGACGTTAAACAAGAAAGAACTAAACCCGAGAATAGCAAGGTGGGCATTAGAACTAGAAAATTATGATTGTCAATGGGAACATAGGTCGGGGAAAAGGATGCAGCATGTTGACGCATTGAGTAGGTGTAATACGATTATGGTTATAGAAGATAACACTTTCGAGGATAATCTACTTATTTGTCAAAGTAAAGACGAACAAATAGTTCAAATAAGAGAAATGTTAAAGGATAAAGAACATAGTTTTTATGAAATGAGAAACGGAGTTGTTTATAGGAAGAGCAAAGATAATTTATTGTTTTATGTACCTGAATCAATGGAAACTCATATCCTTTTTAAATACCATAATGAAATGGGAAATTGGGGAACGGAAAAGGTGACGAATATCATAAGTAAAAGTTATTGGTTTCCAAATATGAGAAGAAAAATAGAGGAACACATAAAAAACTGTCTGAAATGTATTGCATTTACGGCTAAGAATACGAGACAGGAAGGTTTTCTTCATTCCATACCGAAGGGAACTTTGCCTTTTCAAGTATTACACATAGATCATTATGGGCCAATTGAAACCAAAAACGCAGTGAAAAAACACATTCTGGTAGTCATAGACGGTTTTACAAAATTTGTAAGATTGTACCCAACAAAAACTACGAAATCGAAAGAGGCAATAGATGCATTATATGACTACTTTAGAGCATATAGTAGACCAAAGATCCTTATTTCAGACAGAGGAACGTGTTTTACATCACAAGAGTTTGAGAGTTTTGTTTCGGAAAACAATATTGAACACTTAAAGGTCGCGACTGGGTCACCGCAAGCAAATGGCCAGGTAGAAAGGACAAATAGAGAACTGGGACCAATGATAAGCAAACTGATAAATACGGAAGAAAATGAACAATGGTATAAAGTACTTTCTGATGTAGAATTCTCCATTAATAATGTGGTTCACAAAAGCATAAATGAATATCCGAGTAGAATGTTATTTGGGATACAACAAAAAGGGAAACTTATTGATAACTTGAAAGAAAACGTAATTGAGAGTGAACAAGTTGAGGAAGAGATAAAGTTAGATGAAATTAGAGAGAAAGCTGGAGTGGCACAAATAAAAACACAAGAATATAATAAAAAATATGTTGATGCCAAACGTAGAGAATCACACAAGTATCAAGTAGGGGATTATGTTATGTTGAAAAATTTTAATTCTACAAGTGGAGCATCTAGCAAGCTTATCCCAAGGTTTAAAGGGCCTTATGCAATTTCAAAAGAGATAGGCAACGATAGATATTTGATAAGGGATGTAGAAAATTTTCAGAGAACACAAAAGCCGTATGAAGGTATATGGGCAGTACACAATTTAAAGCCTTGGATTGATACAGAAGGAAAAAATAATAGGAAAAATCAAGTAAATGTAGAGAACAATGAATTAAATGTAGAGAACAATGAATTAAATGTAGAGGACAATGAATTAAATGTAAAGGATAATGAATTAGACCTAGAAAATGATAAGCTAAAAGATGTAAATCGTAAAGATAAGGATGGAATTAGTAAATCAAATGTAGAGAATAATGAATTAAATGTAAAGAAAAATTATGGAAAATGTAAAAATTATGATGATAATGAAAAATTAGAGGACGAAACAAAGGAAAATGGAATTAAGCTAAGTGAAGAAAAAAATATTTATAGAATGAAACCTAATTTAAATAATTATATATATAAAGACAATGGTGTAGAGAATAAAGAAAAAAGCATTGTATTCAGAAGAATAACAAGAGCTATGTCGGCTAGGATCGGGAGATCCTAAAAGTCAGGACGGCCGAGTTGTAGGAACATAGTAGGAACACCATATATAATCATAACATAGAATGTAACAGTAGTGTAAACAATATATTATAAATCCATTGTACATCGATACTATCGATTAAAGTTTAAAAAAGAGATCGATAGGGGAACAAGCGAGATCTGCGATCACTACTTGTCTGAGCGGCGTTCTTGTGAAAGATATAAATTGGTTGTGCGGAAATAAAAAGACACTAAAGCAAATATAAAGGCCTATAATATCTAGTTGTCTCTTTTCGGTCTCCAATAAAATTTTGAACAAACAATAAAAAAATGGAAAAAACTCTATACCTTTTACTTAACTTCACTTGATAATTAATATAAAACTATTTAAATAATAATAGAAGAGATATTGAAATAAATAGCAAAAAGCCTAGTTTAACCTTTCTGCACTCCAATAAATCCATCAAAGAATAACACTAACAATGCTGTGCCATAACACCTTAACTTTACTATCTCTCTTTTTATTTTAAATTGTCAACTGTGACGTTTTCAGATTTCCAGTGTATAATATTTTGGCATTGTGTAAATTCCAAAGGGCGGCCTTTCTTTCAGAGGAGAAGCCATGCCGGTGGTCATCAAGTTGCAGTCCTCCGATGGCGAAATTTTCGAAACCGATGCCGAAACAGCCAAGTGTTCCAACACCATCAAGGCGCTGCTGGAGGATTGCGGTGGACTGGAGGCGGAGGCGGAGTCTGAGTCGGAGGACAACCCGCTGATTCCCCTGCCCAATGTGAACTCAATGATCCTGAATAAGGTATTAGTTTGGGCCAAGCACCACAAGGCCGACTTGGACGCCGACACCGAGGACGGCGAGGAGGCGACGGCTAATCCCTTCATAGAGCTGAGCCCCTGGGATGTGGACTTCCTGGCCATTGACCAGGGCACCCTCTTCGAGCTGATGCTGGCGGCCAACTACCTGGACATCCGGAAGCTGCTGAATGCCACCTGCCAGACGGTGGCCAATATGATCAAGGGGCACACCGTGGAGGAAATACGTCAGACCTTTCATATAGCCAACGACTTCTCGCCCTCCGAGGAGGATCTTTTGCCCAGGGAGGAGCTAGCAGAGGAGGCAGATTCGGTGCTTCCAGAATTTTGAATACATACATTTCTTGGTAAATTACTTAATAAAGTTTTCCGGGAAAAAACGGGATTAGTCGGAGATGAAAGAGATTTTTTTAGCCTGTCATTCGGTCAAGTCTTTCTCGTTGCTAACTATCACCTCGAGTCACAGTTGTGGGTGGAATTATAATATCTAATAAAAATGGCACCGCCTGAATACTCAAAACATCGATAGTGCGAAGAACAATCGATGGTTTTCAAAAAAGGTTTAAAAATCGATGGTATCGATAGTGCTTCGATGTTTTGCCAGCACTAGAGATAATTCGTCGCAGTTGCCGCTAATTAATATCATTTTCTATCACTGTTTAATATTTTAATATAACTGAACTTATCCCTATTAATAAAAACTCTACATTTATAAATGAAACATGAAACAAAGAAGAGTTTTCAGTAATTTAAGTAGAGTTTAAAATTATAGAATATGCTTTAAAAATATGATGACTTCCAGGGTCTTGGCAATTATTTCCCAAATGAAGTCCCGACATAAAATTCCCTAAATATTCCTTCACATTCAGACCCTCTGACTTTGACCCCGAGTGTCCGTCCACATGTATCTCGGAATCCATTTCCATTTCCACTTGCATGTCGTCTGGCCAAAAACTTTCGATTGGAAAAGTTTGGCATGTGGATAAAATGAGGCGGTAGAAGAAAGAGAGGAGAGGCGGAAAAGTTCACGAAACTCAGAGCCCACTCACCTGGTCAGCATATTGGCGCGATTGACGGCCACCTCGGCCTCCACCCGGAACCGGTCCTGGGCATACCGGTCGACCACGCCCTCGCCGAGATTCAGGGAGGTGCCCGCCACGCAGTTGGAGCCCATCAAGTGCTGCTGCTCGATGTACTGCAGGAACTTGGACACCAGATCGATCTTGCTGTCCCGCGCATTGATCACATCGGCGGTGATCTGGCTGGACTCGGAGTCGGAGCCGCCCACCACGTCGCCGATGACCAGCTGCTTGGTCTTGTCATCGATCTGGACATCCGGCGGATAGCCATCGTCCATGGTCACCTCGGAGGTGTCCAGCCCGGCCTCCGGCTCCGAATCGGAGTCGGAATCGGAGTCAGAGTCGCTGTCGAAGCTGATTTGCTTGATTTCCATGCTGGCTGCCTGGGATCTGGCCTCCGCCTCGGGCTCCGACTTCTCCGACCACTCGGTGGTGCCCAGGCTGTCGTTGAGCAGCTGCAGCCGGTTGAGGGTCAGCTGGGCATCCTCCTCGAGGTCCAGGTCATTGCTTTCGTAGTCCGAGGAGTCGCGGGTTGGTTTCTTAACTCTATCCCAAGTGCCATTCACGGGGAGAAGGCGGGTTCTGGGCCGGGCTGTGCTGCGCTCCTGCTCTTGCTCCTCCTCAGAGTCCTCCTCATCCTCCTCTAAATCCTGCCGTTCATCATCCTGCTCCTGGTAATTGGTTTCATCAAATTGGCGTTCCTGCTTGGGATCGGCTGGCGTGGGCAGGGAGCTCTCCAGCTCCAGCTCATCCGCCAGCTGCATGACCTCGCTGAGGGCCCGGTCCTCGCCGGTATCCTCGCTGGCAGGACGCCCCTGCAGGTGCTCGGCCTCCGCCAGGCTGCGATGGTTCTTCGGCGGATGCAGCAGGCCCAGGCTCTTGTCCACGCTCTTCCGAATGCTCTCGTTGATTTTCTTCTTGTGCAATTTGCGGATTTTATGCGTCACGGGGGCGGGGGAGGTGCCACCAATCCCAGGAAGCTGGGTGGGGACCAGGAGGAGGCGGGTACTGATACTGGCACTTGCACTTGGACTCCCACTGCCATTGCCATGGAGGAAATGCGAGCGAGAGCGCCCGTGGCGAATGTTGAAGCTGTCGCCCGTCATCAGGGTTTCCGTTTCCGCCTTGATGCGACGCAGTGGGGCTCCGTCAGCCGGCAGCTCCTCCAGCTGTGCCAGCACACATGCACCTCCCATCCATAGCAACAACATCAACATCCAGCCCAGCCCCAGCCGCATCTGCATCCGCATCTGCATCCTCGGGCTGAGGATGAGGGTTTCTGTGGTGCTCACCCCGTATATCGCTTAGTTGCTCGCCTTGATTGGCTGATCAGCACTTTGTGCCGCGTGTGCTGCTGCGGTTATCGATTTAGTTCTCCGGCTCCCTGGCTACCTTTTGGCATTTTCAGTTGTCAAAGGCCGCGGCGAGAGCATCACGCATCCGCACCGTGGCCGGCGCTCCGTTATCCATTTTTCCCCCTCCGGTTTTTCCCACGAAAATCTTCGTCCTGAAAAAAAGAGAGAGGGAGGGAAAATCCAATGATTAGTCTTTGAATCACGATGAAGGCTGCATGACGAACTTGGCTGATGGACACAGCGAGATGGGTTTGGAAATGGCCAAAAAAAAAAAAAAATAATAAGACCCAAGCCTTGATAAACAAGGCGAAAAAATGAAGTGTATACACAGAGCGGAAAGTATATTTAAGGCGAGAATAATATATATTAATTAATTATATTATTATTATATTAAGGTTCCCTAGAAAAATATTTAAATAGAAAATAATAATTTTAAGCTTATGCCGGAGATTTCCCAATAAATTTGGTTTCTTCCTAATTTTAAATTAACTTTCTGACTTTCTTAAATTTATTTAATTTATTTATTTATTTATTTAAATATATAAATAATTGAGCTTTTTTTAGAGTTCTTCATCTAGAAACCGAAATTTAGAAACATTCAAGTATAATTAATTCTTAAAAATTAAGATTACATATTAAAATAATATTATTTAGACACCTCTTCTCATTATGCATTAATCGGGAAAAATAAACAATTTATAATCTCTGCTATAATAATAAAGTTTGGTAGGAAATATATTTAAGCTGATGCCGCAGATTTCCCAATAATAAAGGCTTGTTCCTAATTTTTTAAGAACTTTCTGACTTTCTAAAATAAATTTCTGGGACTTTAATAATATTAAAGTCGGGTAGGAAATATATTTAAGATTATGCAAAAGATTTCACAACAAAATAGGCTTCTTCCTAATTATAAATTAACTTTCTGACTTTCTTAAATACATTTTAAGGACTTTCCTTTAATTTATTATTAGACTCAAGTGTTTTTTAAATATTATTGAGCCTTTTTTTTAAATTTATTTAACTATATACATTAATTTATAAGCGAAGTTTAGAAAATAAAATTATATTAATTAGATAAAAATTATTATTTAGAAAATATATTTAAGCTTATGCCGGAGATTTCCCAATAAAATAGGCTTTTTCCTAATTTTAAATTATCTTTCTAACTTCCTTAAATAAATTTTAAGGACTTTCCTTGCATTTATTATTAGATTCAAGTGTTCCTTAAATATTATTGAAACCTAAAATTAATAACCTTTAGCTTTAATTATTTCTAAAAACAAAAGTTTAAATATTAAAATAAATCTTAAACACAATTAATATTGTATTAATATATTATTCAGAGACCTTTTCTCATTGTGCATTAATCTGGGGTACAAAAAACAATTTAGAATCTCTGTTATAGCCATCGATACTCCCCTCTTTCCCCCACCGGGGAATTCGCAGCTTTTCATCCAATTTTCCTCACTATTTTTCGGAGCTTCTTTCATTACTTTCGCTCTCATGAAAACCATTTTCCTTATGCCCTTTGCTCTGAGTTCTGAGCTCGCTTTTCCACTTTTCCGTTTTCCGGAATGTAAGCAAAATGTTTTCTTTGAATTATGCCACGACTGAAGGTCGCCTCACAATAATAATTCAGCTTTCGCTCCGGCGATGCCGAGTTAGTGTAATCAGGACATTCTCTGGACTTTCTCTGCACTCATACAATCTCGCGTTAAGGCGGCAATTAAAAATTTCCGCATCTACGCAGCGGAAAAACAACACAAATAAATAATTGTTTCCCCAAGAGGGAGTGAAAAATTGCGCATACGCCGTGTGGCTCGCGGCTGCATTGTGGAAGGCAGGAGGCGAGTCGCAAATTAAACGCAATTCCTTAGAAGTGCGCTTTGATTGTCAGCTGGGGGATTGCCCCTCCGTGGCGGCGGCGGCCAAGTGAACATAAATAAAAGTGTACGGCCGCAAGTCGCATAAATATTATGGCGCTTACAAATTATATGCCATTTAAATGTAATACTAATTCTGAAAGGAAAATCCACTCCGGCTCTGGTGGCTTCAGATTTCCAAAGAGCATAAACATTTTATACTCCGCACAAAGATACATATATATCCTGTGTATACTGTGTATCCAAGGCACAGGCAGCACCAGTTCTAATTTCGAGTTTTATGAGCCATAAAAATTGCTCCAAGGCGAGACCAAACATCAGCAGACACAAACAGCAAACGAGCACAATGCCAGGCAAGTTGGCAGGACATTCACGCAAGGATACTGGCAGGATGGCAGGATGGCAGGGCGGCACAATGGCCCTGGCCCTGACGCTGCAAGAGTAATTGACACTCCAGCCGCACACGGAGGTGCGAGTTTCACTTTTGAGCCCCGGATCATGCGGCACTATATGCGATTAGCTCAGATTCACTTGCAGTTTATGGGCGGCATTTTGAGCTTAGTCTTGGATTTATTTATGCCCCCTTTCTGGGCCCAACTCAGGTTAGTGTCTGATTTAAGTTGTAGCTGTAACAACTTATTGTAAAGGCTTACAATTTAAACAGTTAATATTCTGGGAAATTCTATGGTTTCTCTTGTTGATTTACTTTATAAGAAATAGATTTGGGAAGAGTATATTTAAGCCACATTTTAATGTAATTAAATATTTTATGAACTTTTATTAGGGCAAAAAAAAAAATGTTTTCAGGGTGCTTCTTGACTTTAAAAATATTAAAACTAACTTAGTTTTCGATTTCCTTTTATTTTAAGACTTAAAATTGTATTTATTTTGAAAGATTAATATATTAAAATGATTTTTAAAAATATTTAAAAATCCCTTTGACTTTAAATGTATTAAAACTACTTTAGTTTTAAATTCTCTTTTATCTTAAGACTCGAAATCTTATTTATTTTGAATGAATAAAACAATAAAATGATTTTTTTAAATATTAAAAATCCCCAAAAAGCTATTAAACTTCTATCTAAATATTATTTAACCAAGGATATTATATATTTTGATTATTAAACCTCTTCAAAATAGATCAATTTTCCTCGAGTTCCCCAACGCATAAACACACTTGCAAACCATTATTTGTACTGCTCACAATCGCACTACAAGCCCCGATGAATTCTTTATGGGCAAGTGTCACGGCCTCGGCGGTTGGGACAATCCAATCAGACAATAAATAAACAATTGACAAGTGTGGTCGCGAGGGTGGCCGGTGTATCTATTATTCATAAATGCCACGGCAAGTCAAACGGGAAGAAAAAAGTACAACTAAATCGGGGTCCTTTGAGGCTGCCCTCTCGGACAATTGGAAATGGAGTCTCCCGAGAGAAAGGAGCGAGGAGACGGGCCGCAGTTTGATTCCGGTTCCGCTGCCCTGTGACACAGCTAATGCATTACGACAAACGAGCCGGCGGGCAGCGGGGGGTTAAGCAGGGACAGGGACTCTCTGATGGCATTCTGGTGACATTCCCGTGCACTTAACCCCTGACACCCAACCCATTTCGAGGGCGCCTTAACCCAGCTAGTGGGCAACCCACTGACAGCTCAACTTTCTCGTTTTCCTCCATCCCTCGTCACAGGTGAGTGGCTGGTGATGCAGGTAACCCGAGCTGCGACCTGCGACCTGCGACCTCTCACTCTCTATCCTCCACACACGTGGCCGGGATATGTTTGAAAACTAACAATCCAATTTGAAGCGATGAGCAATTGCATCTGCGACTCGAACTCGGAGGAGTACGGAGAGTGCTTAGCCTGATTAATGCCAGCACTTTGCCTGGGGCCGACTATAAGCAGATTGGAAAACTATGGCAGAGGATTAAAAGATATATATTAGAGAAGAAAATATATACAACCAAAGATAAAGATTATTTTTGATCTTAAAGAAAATATATTCATGTTTCCTAGAGCTTACTTAAAATTATTTATATCTTGAATAATTATTTAAAGCGTTTCTTTGTTTCCAGAATAGTTTCTATACTTATTTTAAATCTTATGAGATTTTTGTGATTGTTTTTTCCCCTTTCTTTTTAGAAGAAAATATAGATAAAGTTTATTTTTGATATGAAAAAAATATATTCATCTTTCCTGGAACCCATTTAAAATTATTTATAGTTTGAATATTTATTTAAAGCCATCCTTTGTTTCCTGGAATAGTTTCTATATTTATTTTAAATCTTTCGAGATTTTTGTGATTGTTTTTTTTTTCGCTAAGAAAATGTCTTTGTTTTTCCACTTTCCCATAACCATTTACTCAGGCCCCTATATCCTTTGCTCAGTTTCTTTCCTTTTTCTTGCTGCTCCTTCAAATTTATGCAAACACATTAACAAACTCAGCGCATTTACTTTGCATGTTCTGTACAGTGTACACACACACACTGGGTGTGTGTGCTTGTTGTGTCCTTGTTGCTGCCAGTGACAAAGTTGGAGCGTTAAATGAAATTCGGGTAATTTTTCTGTCGTTGCCGTCGCAAAGAATGAAATGTCTTCCGCCAAAATAGCAAAAGAAACGGAAGCGGAAACCAAAACCGTCAAACTGGAGATTCAGGTAACTCAGGGTGGGTTTTTTTAGCTTAAAGAGGGAATTTCGGATGCTCTTTATTAAAGAAATAAAATTAAGGCAATCTATATTTTTTTTGTTTTATTATTTAACAAAGTTAAATATTTTAAACTACAAAATTATTTAGGGCTTCTAAGATAAAACAAATATTTTTTTACTTCTATTTTTTACTTCAAAAATATTTAGGGCTTCCAAGATATTAATATTTTTGTCTACAAATATTTTTGTATCTCTATTAAATATTAAGGCTTCCTAAAAAATTTTCTCAGACACTAAAACAACTTTAAAGCTAGTGAAAAATATTTCCCATGCATTTTAGAGCAAGGATCCTTGACTTGGCAATTTTTGTGAGCACTCTTGGCCCAATGTGGCTTATTTTCCTGCCAAGAAGCACAACTACCAGACATTTTTTTGCTGTCAAAAATAAAAAACCAGCCTTCTGTGCATAGTTTCCACACCTTTTGGCAAGGGCATCCCCCAGAGGCTGGAATGGAAATGGCGGCCCGTCACCTTCTGCTCTTTTTCTTCCTGCTAGCTGAGTCCTTCCTCCTTCGTCGTCGTCAACTCATCAGCAGCTTCACCTTTGTTAGGTAATTCACATTATGTGCCGGCAATGGCGTCAAAAAAATACAAAAAAAAAAAACACCAACAAAAGGCACGAAAAAAAAAGAAATACGAAAAAATGACATTTGACTTTTAAATTGGATAATTTTTTGCGACTCCCTGGCTGGTTGCCAATCAACGGGGGGGCATCGCCAGGAGGAGTCCTTTGTCTTCTCGCATTCGAAATAATTTAATTTAATTGATTTCGGTCAAATGTTGACAAGCACAAGACGCGAAGACGAAGATTGATTAAAATTTCAATTTACTTAGAGCCAAGCCAGGGCTGCCTCTCAGTTGCAGTGGTATGTGTGTGTGCCGCGAACAAGATGCCTTCAATTTGCATACAAATGATGCAGAAAGTAAACACACACGCGACTAACACTGTCTCATCTGGGGTGTGTTCTTTACAGCCACTAATACTAGCTACAAAAATCACATAAAACGCCAGCAAATTGCTCAGATTATGAGCCACTTGGGCTTGGCTTTCTCGGCTTTTCCTCCAAGTGGAAAACGCGCGGCATGACGGTGTGTATGTGCTGCGTTTTTATGAGCTGGCAAACATGCTTTTGAGAATTTATGAAAAATAAAAATTGCAAAAGCCAGGCAGCCAGTCAGTCGCATCTCAGCGGAAGCTCTGCTTTTTCTAGCTGCCTTTTTTCTACTTTTTGCGGGTTGCAAATGTTTCCTTCATTAGCTTCTATTTGTGGACTGAACCGTAGGTCCTTCCCCACGCCCAGTTCGGATGTATTTATTTATTTATTTGTTTGTTTGCTTGTCTGCTATTTTATTCCTTTAAGGGGTCGTGTATTATTTAAGCTTTGGATATTTAATGGCGCGCCCGCCTACACATGTTTTTCAGTCCCGGGGATTAATTCAGGTAGCTAGGGGCCAATGGTTCAGGCTTCATTAACTTTTAGCTTACATGTATTTTGTAGTAACGAAATCTGCTATTTTTTTAATTTATTA
Source organism: Drosophila lacteicornis (assembly GCA_008044355.1). Classification (NCBI taxonomy): domain Eukaryota; kingdom Metazoa; phylum Arthropoda; class Insecta; order Diptera; family Drosophilidae; genus Drosophila; species Drosophila lacteicornis. The sequence goes on from VNKF01013425.1 coordinate 12,114, forward strand.
TAATATATTAAGAAGTATAAATGGATAAATGAATGTGTATTTACGTATTCTGTTACTTAAAGTCTTACTTAATATTTATTCCCTATTTTTTAAGTTAAAAAAAAAATATTTTTTTTCATCTTAAATCCTCTTTTATTATTTATTCCCTTTCTTCTTTATTTTTTTTAACACCTTTTCTAGCTAAAATAATATTAAAACCTGTAACTTATTTATTCTCTATTTTCTAAGCTAAGCAATTTTATATCTTCTTTCCTAAATCCTCTATAATATTTATTCCTTTTTTTCTTTATTTTTATTTAGAGCTTTCCCAAGCTAAAATAATATTCAAACCTGTAACTTATTTATACCCTTTCTTCTTTATTTGTTTTAATACTTTTCCCAGCTAAAATAATATTAAAACTCTATAACTTTATAATAAATTTCTCAGCTTTCCTTACTTTCTCGATCAAGCGTTAAAACTTTGCTCGCAACTAATAAAAAGCATATTGCCAAGCAGCTTATATCAATATTTCTACAATTTTCTCACAATTTGTATAGGAACTTAACATCTTTTTCCACCTGGAAAATGTATAAATTGTTAAGCATTTTTAAAACAACTTTGGGAAGCTCAAACTTGGTTTTAGAAACTTTTACAGTGGCTTCTGACTGACAAAGAAGCTTACACATTCATAGCGAATGTTCGAAGAGCAAATAGCTCTCTTTTCGATGGGAAAAAAGTGGATTATTGTTTACACAGATGGCGCCGGAAGTCCATTGGGAAACGCGATACCCTGGGGATTAATTTCGCCATCAGGTCGCCAGCGGCGAGCTTTAATCAGATCCGAGTTTGAGATAAACCAAAAAAAACACACAACAGTCGCTAATAATACCTACAGGCACAAATATTTCAACGTGTTATTCCAACATAATTGTTTTTTGTCGGATTCAAGTACTCGCTGGATATTGCATATCCCTGTTGTGTCTGTGTCCGTGTGTGTGTGTGTATAGAGTGTGTACATTTTCCTTTGTTTACACAAGCGCCCTCTCACATAATGGAATCCCCTGAAAATGGATTCGGATTTGCACGCAGCTTAAAGACACGGCGATAAGGATATATGTGGGCCCAGGATCTGAGCAAGGCATGGGAACTTCGCGTACGTGATGGCAGGGAAGCGAGTGCCAAATGGCAGATTATGTCGCCAGACATTAAATCACCGGCAGCAGGTAAAATATATATGCGATGCTTAAGCAAAATCAATTCTATTTATACGTGAGCGCATAAATTGCACAGTTACAGACTCTGGCAAAACTCTGACGTGTGCCAGGTGCCCCAGGCTAACAGTGCTGCGAAAATGTACTTTTTTTTTGGGTTGAAATATGTACTAGAGAAAGTAGTTGGATATTTAGAAATTATATAGAAGTTATAGGGATTTTATTCAGACAATAAATAGATTTTTGAAATAGTTGTTTATCTCCAAGTTAATTAATTTATATTTATTTCTATTGAAAACTCTAGAAATTAAGTGCGGAATTTTTCAATAAAATATTTTATAAATTAAATAGAAATTATGGGGATTTTATTCAGATAATAAATTGATTTTTCAAATAGTTGTTCATCTCAAAATTAATTAATTTATAATTATTTTTAAAGAAACTCTCTTTAAAAAATATTTGGCCTTGATTTGATTTGTAAAGTACTCAATTTAAAAGTTTTTAAAGAAAATAGATTTATTAACTTAATTGCTTTTATTCAAAACGTATTTACTCCTTAAAAAAATATGGGAGAAGGCCGAGAATATTTACTTAATTCCCTCTGCGCTTAGTAAAATTTAAGCTACACCTAATTTCTCTTTAAAAATATATTTTAAATTGTATAAACGAACGATAACAATAATAACTATAATAATAAAATATAATATTAAAATATTTAATTAAATAGTTTTAAAAGAAATTAATTGATTAACTTAATGGCTTTTATTCAAGACGTATTTAGTCCATAAAAAAAATATGTGAGAAGGCTTAAAATATTTGCTAAATTCTCTCGGAGCTTAGTAAAATTTAATCTGTGCCTAATTCCTCTTTAAAAATATATTTAAAATTTTATAATATACACAAACTCTAAAAATAATATTTTCTAAACACTTCCCTATACTCCCAAATTTTCTCCGATTTTTAAAAATATCTTAGCTTATAGCCATCACTTTTACCCGTAACATACAGCAATCAGGCAGACAAACGCTGCCGTAATAAAATGGAGCTGTAGTCCTAATCCTGGCTTACAGGGGAAAAAAAGAATACACCTTGGGAACCGAGGCTCAAACCCACGGCGCAACTGTTTATTTCGAGGGAAATTTATAACCGGAATTATGTGCTCAGAGGAGACGCAATGCAAACAAAACTTTACACACTCACTCGCATAGTAAATAAATGGGAAATTGCCAACATATTAGCTGGGATCCGACACACACACGACATTTATAAATTTAATAAGCCCCCGAAGCCTTTCCCGGAACAACTTATCCCGGGATTATGCTAATTATGAGTTTCGATTTCTTTGAAATGTATATTTAATGTGTGGAAACACAGCCTGCAGGGGGATTGCAAAAAATATGAAATCAAATTAATTGAGTTTTAGGAAATTATTTTCATCATGTATATTCGTTTTTATAGGAAGTTAGAAATTAATTATGCAAAGCTGCACTTTAAAGTGTGAATTGAGTGTGAATATTAACGGGAATTTTTACTTTAATTGGTAAATGAGAGAATTAAAATAATTTCTATAATTTTCTCTTTCCGTTTATGATGAATGGAAGTTACACCACTAATATTCTGCTTAATATTCGAAACAATCAGCAATGACCTTGCTTTGGTAGTTCAATAAATTCGAGAGCCAGACTATGTCTAGCCATAGGGAAAATGCCACATTACTCATACGCCATGTGGGACGGAGCGTCGACTTTGACTTTAACTTGCGCCCATTGTTAATGGACTCTAACTTGAAAAAGTTTGGCCTTTAAACCGCTTCCTAATGGACAAAGTGTGTAGCCATAAATTGGCGGCCAAGTAACTTTTCTTTTGGCCGAATCAAAATAAAGCGAGCATAAAATATAAATATAAAATAAATACGAAAAAAAAAGAGAAACCAAGAAAGGCAAATGGCTCTGCCCCAAAGTGAAAGCCAAAGCTCAGTCAAATGGAATTTGCCCTAATTTATGGGCCTCCGAAAACATGAGAGCCAATATAAAACATGACGTTGCCCTTTTATTGACCAAACAGACCAGTAGGAAAGGCAAATCCCATTTTCCCGCTCTCGGAAAATCCCTCTTGAAGGCAAATCGCTGGCGTGGCCAAAAAAGAAACCGGATTCTGACTTAAACTATTAACTAAATTATCGACGAGCGAGTGAAGCATCGTAAAGATACCAAGATGACGCCATCCGTTAGACGAAAAGTTTAAAGCCAACGCCGAAACGGCGGAAATAACAAATGTTAAATGCTCATCAATAACACTTCCTCTGTCGCTGGATTTCCCTTTTTTGTTCAGCTTTCTTTTCCTTCATTTTATTTTTTGGTATTTGTTGTGTGTAATGTGATTTATGACATCGTTCTTTTTGTGGCCGCGCGAATCGATGTGCGCTGCTCTTTCATGTATAAATAATCAAATCCAATTTGGTTAATGGCCCCGGGATTGCCGGCTATCTGTTTAACCAATATTCGTCTGGGGGTTGCCGAAACTTAAAGCTTCAAAGAGTCCCCGAAGCGAACCTATTTTAATTTCCTGCCCATGTCAATCAATTTGCAAAGAAAGGACCTTGAACATGAAATGTGTCTCTGCCTGCAAAGGAGTAAAGTGATGGCACACGTGCCTGGTGAAAGGCAGGTGAAAGCCAGCATCCCTGCCTATGTATCTTCATCTCCATCTGCTACATAACTTTCGCTTTATGCACTCCCATCTAGATCTGCCTGGAGGCCATCTCCAAGGGTCATTTTCATTTGGTTTCGTTTTTATCGCAGCTCGTAAATTAATAAAAGCGGCGAACAAGTGAAGCAGCAATCAACGCATCCAGGACGAGCAGGACGAGCAGGACGAACTGACGACAATGGCCACATTAAATAATACAGGCAGCAGGGCGCAGGGATACGAGTGTCCTTAAGCAGATGTGTGTGTCAGTACTTAAAACAGAAATACACACAGACGACCAGGACAAGAACGAGGTAGGTAATGGGTTCGCTCGAAGAGAGCACAGATAATCGTTTAAAAATAAAGACAAAAAGAAGAATAATTATAACAGAATTGCTTAGAAAAGAAATCTCTAGAAATACTCAATTTTTACCTCCCAAAATGTCTCCTTAAAACTTTATTTATCACAGGCATATACATGCCATAAATGTTTCTACCTCAACTCTTCTCGATTGTCATTTCCCGGAAATTCCAGCATACCCACACACACCCACACATTCTGTGTGTCCTGAAATAACCGTTGGAAAGGTAAGGCAAGGATATTGGGGCGACGGCAAGGAGAGACCACGCCCACACGCACGAGTTGTCAGTCAAGTGACGGTGAAATGCTTGTCTTTGCTCTGGCAAGCAGCCTCCCCGGCATTGTCCTTTGTGCCAGGACAATGCTGTCGCACGGCTCCTCGGCTGCTCGGCTGTGGGTGACTCTGGGTCACACACAAATGACAATTTAAGAGGACAATTTTCGCTTTCGCGCGCGTGTCCTTGGCGGCGGCAAAGTCTGCATTCAGCCATCAACCATCAACCTTGACACTTGACTGTTGCTGAAGTCGCTTCAATTGGAGCCGAAGTTTCGCACCGAGCAAGTTGCCAGTTGTGGCGGTTCTTAAAACCTGACAAATGATATGCCTGGCGCAGGGAAAGTTCTGCACTTTCCCTCCATATTTTCCCCCACTATCCCTCCCACTCTCTCTGATTTTCCCAGCCCCATTTCCATCTCGCCCGGCTGAGTGCAGCTCCGTGCCTTTGTCTTTGCCTTGGTCGCATCCATAGGCAGCTTAAAAGTTGCCGCGCTGACAACTGTCGCCATAATTCACTTTTACAGGACAGCCGAGCAACCCTTTACTCACAGGCACAGCAGAACCAGCGGTGAAAACTAGTGATTGCACTCGAAAAAAATCTATAGTTGAAAGAAATTTTCTTTCCCAAGAAGTGGGTTTTGAAATCGTAGAAAACTCGCTTGTCTAAATAAGATAAAAGCCATTAATATTCTTCATATATTTAATTACGCCAAAAATGTCATAAAATAAAAATCTAAAAAAAATATTAATCGAAACCTGGCTTCCCAATTAAACAACTTTTGTAATTTTCAGAATTTTAAATCGCCAAAAACGCTGCCTAAAAGTATGCATTGAATATATGACACCGATAGTTGTAGCTACCACACATCCATAAATGTAAGTGTTTAAATATCCCAAAATTTCTTAAAATTTAAATAAAAAAAAAAATATTATTCAAAACCTGACAACTTTGTAATTATCAGCATATTAAATCTCTAAAAACGCTGCCTAAAAGTAAGCAACAAAAATCTATGACACCGAAAAGCGTAGCTATCCCTCAATATATAGATTGTAAGTACTTTATTTACCCAAAATATCTTATAATAAATGTATAAAAAATATAATTTAGTATTCAGAAACCCCTTTTTGTAATTTTCAGAATATTAAATCATCAAAAAGGTGGCCCAAAATTATGCAATATAAAATATATCACACCGAAAATCGTAGCTTCACCACAACCATAAATATACTCAATATATAGAGTTTATGTACTATATTATCCCATAATATCTTATAATATAATAAACCTACGAATTCAGAAACCACTTTAGTAATATTCAGTATATTAAATCTCCAAAAAGGTCTCCCAAAATTATGCAATGACAAATATATAACACCGAAAATCGTAGCAACTTCACAGGCATTTCGGCAAATCAACTCGCAAATCTCCAGAGATTTTCCCTGTCAAGATACAGAAAATATTCGCAAGTCCGGTTTCCGGAATATTTGTTCTTAACTTTTGCCGCTCTGTAAGGCGACGGCTCTGTAGAAAGTTGGTAACGACACTTGGCCAAACAAGTTGCTGGGAAAACGTCTGGGGAGGCGAGAGCAATAAAACTTGCCCATCTCCATCGCGCCATGGCTCCTTTTGGCCATTTGTTATTTAGAGAGAACCGCAGCAATTGTTGCCATTTGCAAGCGCTTCAATCACGGCCAGGCAAAAGGGAAACCTTGGCTCAAAGCACCTGCTACCTGTGGCCAGAAATGAAATGGGAAAAAATCTAGGAAAAGAAAAGGCGCTGAAGGAATGGCACAAATCATCTGCAGGGACAGGCAGGAAAAACTGAAGGCTCTCGCTCTCCTAGCTCAACTTTGGCATTCGATGGCAATTAATCTGTCATTCGTATGTTTTTTTTTCTACTCCCTGCCTTTTTGTGTTAACTTGGCCCAAAGGCATGGCAGATATCTATTGTGCGTGGCTGGAAAAGCCAATACTGTGGCAGAGGGTCAAAGGATACTGAGATACTCGGATACTCAATCAAAGCCCGAGCTAAATAACCTTTTACCTGACCTAATTGGTGCTCAAAGCCCAGGCAAAATCGTAAAAGCTATAGCCATTAATGAGCTCCTGACCCGTGGGCGTGATTTTCACACAGCCCATCAGCACAGTCGGGCATTTAAAATCGCTTAAATAATTGATTCGTTTCAGCCAGACCAGCCAGACCGCAATCAGAGCCGTTTAATTAATGTTTAACACGCCACAATCATAACTAATTTAATGGCGAAGTCGGCAACAACTAAATTGTTAAACAATTGGGCGTGAACCTAAAGGATCAACATTTAACTGGGTCTTTTTAATTGGTGCTCTCTGTCTGGTCAATTAGATTGATTGCCCCTGGGTTTGCCGAAAGGCTGTCCCTAATTAATTGGTTGCATGTCCTCGAGAATGGCCAACACAAATACTATCACAAAAACTTACTTTACTTACTTTTACTTTGCCGAAAAGTTCGCTCTTATTTGAGTTGGCCTTCGAGGGGAATTAGTGGCACACACTCACTGCCATTGCCAGTGCATAATTAATAATTTTCTGCACAAATCTTAAGCCGATTTGCAGAAAACACAGAAATATATTCGCTCTAGGCTTTGAGCTCAGCTCAGGCTCAAAGAGTTTCCCTAGAAATTAGTCCACATTTTAATCAAGTTACATACGGTTTTATATATTTTTTGCGTTTAGGTAATTTAATTTTTAATTACATTCGGCCCTCGGCCTGAAATGCATTCGGGGGCTTAGTTGAAATCATAATTAAATAATAATAATAATAATATACACACAAGCTCATAGCCGTGGCAGCTAAATATTATTGACGGCGAGGCGACGCACGACGCATTTATAATTATAATGCCGAAAGGGGGATTAAGTCCGAGAATCGGAGAGAATTATGCAAACTCACTCAGTCACTCAGTCACTGACCAATAATGTGGGAAGCCACAAGGCAAAGGGACTTTAAAGGACTCTCAAAATGTAACTTGAGCCTCGGCACGTGTTTGCCTTTTCTTGGCATATTTTTATATCCTTATTTACATTAAATCCCTGGTTCAGAGGAACCGCGTCTGGCATATCTGTTAACTCCTAGAACGGGCCTTAAAATATAAAAAAAAAAAAAAGAAAGCGCAAGCCAGAGCGAAAAATAAAAGCCGAATAAGTGGCGGCCAAAACAGCTGCCAACGACCAACGGTGGGTGTAACTATTTGCCTGATGCTTCTGCTTTTTTGTTTGCCTCTGTTGACAAGGACACACTCGAAGAAAGGATCAGTAGGGAGCCTGAAACCTAAATTTATTGCCTATCCTTAATTTGTATATGAAAAAAATTAAATAAAAAATGTTGTTGAGGATTTTGCATTAAAATATGCTTCTAAAATTCAAAAGCATAAACCTTTGCTTACTTTTAGACTCACTTAAAAATGTTTTTTAAGCGGAAATGCCCGGAAACCTTATCAAATAAATAGCAAACTTTTCTAATAAACCCAGGCATGAAAAAAAAATATAGAACATAATTTGAAAACAAAAAAAAATCGGACACTTACTTTTTCTCTTGATCTTGCACCAAAATATTCATCTAAAACTTGAATGAATAAATCCTTGCATACTTTAAGACTCACTTAAAAATGCTTTTAAAGCGTAGATGCCCGAAAACCTTATCAAATAAATAGCAAACTTTGCCAAAAACACCAGGCGTGAAAAAATTAAATAAAACATATTTTAAGGAAATAATTTTCGGACTTTTACTTGTTCTCTTGATCTTGGTGAAAAATATGCTTCTAAATCTCAAAAATATAAATCCCTTCATAGTTTTAAACTCACTTAAAAATACTTTTAAAGCGTAGAAGCCCGAAAACCTTATCAAATAAATAGCAAACTTTGCCAAAAACCCCACCCGAGTCGGTAAAGTTATCTGCCATAATGCACAAAGCCAGAGAGATAGTTTTCACTTAGTTTGCGGCAACATATTTCTCCCACTGTATGCAAATAGGTTGGAGTAACTGGAACTGGCAGTGACAACACCCCTGGCGTATCCGTATCCGTATCCCTCACAGCATGGGTCAATGGCAAACTGCAGGCATCAGCAGGAGGCTGGGCAAATTTGCATTCATAAAGCAGAAGCGACCAGTTAGCCCATTTGTATGCAAAGTTGAGTCCAAACGGATGGACTGAGCAGCAAGTAAACAGTAAGTGAAACCCAGAGAGCGTGCAGGTAAATGTCCCAAAATTAAAACAATGACCTGAACTTGAAGCTGAATCTCGGGATTAACTCGAAGAGAAGCGCTTAATCTCGAGGCGAATCTGGTTGTGAATGTGCTGACAGCGGCAAAGGCAGCATAATTTCTTCATTTGGCAGAAAATGTAGCCGAAAATTAATTGGTGCCAGCGAGTCAAAGGAGTTGCCTTGGTCATGGTCATGGCACTGTGGAAATACAATTTCACACTTGGCCTGGCAGGGGCACACGGCGTATGAGTGATATTGCAGGCAGGCCGACTCCTAATTAATTGACTTGCTGGCCCGGCCAGGAGCAAACCTTCTCTGTGTGCCTCCATCTGTCTGTGTTTGCAATATGGATATGAACTCAGTGCCAGTAATGGGAATTCGTTATTTACTTTCACTCACACAGCACCCGCCGAGTCCTTTGTTATTGGTCCTTTTTTTCGTGGTATTGCAGCCGGCCGCAGGCAGCAGCATTTTCAAACTGAGCGCACTCAGATAATTTTATTATTTTTTTATATTTTTTTTTTGGCTTTATTTGTAAGCCTTTTTTTGAGGGGGGCGCCCAGCACATGTCCTGGCATTTAAGCCCTTAACGGCGGCCGGATGCAGTGGCACAATTGAATCGAACTGCGGAGGGGATTGGCATAAGCTGTTGTCTGGACAATGGCATTACGCATACGCCCCGCCGCCAGGCATTCGCTTTAACAATTAGCCCACAAATGTCCAGGCTCAGCGAGCAAATTGCATTCGGAATTTGAAATTTCATTTATATATTTGGGGCTCTGCCTACAATAATTAAAAGTTTTTGCAACAGATGTTCGCCATTTCGGCGCATTTTATACAAAGCTTATGATAACACAAAGCATATTTTTTATGGCATTTCTACTTACCCCAAGGGCGTACTCCAAATATTTTTGATAACTGGTTTCTGGGTATTAAAATGTGTGTTTTTGTATTTTTTTAAGCTCTCACAGTTTTTATTTATTTAAGCCACTGCCATTTTCACTGGTTTTTAGCTTTGAAAAGTTTCACTTCACTCGACTCGCGATCTCTGGATGAGAGGATGTGGTCCTCAAGAGTATATTCTGGGTCTATCTCGGATGGGCACACAACCACAACCACGCCGCGACGCGATTCAGAACGAACTGCGAGTCCGAGGCGGAGATTCCAAGTCGGCTTCGGCCGCCGCTCGGAAACTCACCACGCCGCCACCCGAAGTCTAGTTCGGGCTCGGCTTGGGAGGCTCCTCTTTGTGGGTCTGTGGAGCATGGAAAAGTGAAAGCTGTTGAGGCAGGTTAGTGTCCGGAGAGAGCCAGGAGGCAGCGCGTCTTCCAGCGATGTTTCTGATTAGACTGGAAGCGGCGGTTGAAGCGGTTGAGGCAGTGATAAGCCACAGCCGCGAAGGATAACTGTTGCGTGCAACTTCGGGCAAGGAGTTTTGAGTTTAAAGTTGGAGTTGGGAGTTGTGATAAGGGAATTGTATTTGAGGGAGGGGGAAACTTAATAGAAATACAGGAAACGTCTTAATAAAGACTTTAAAAAGTATCATTTTAGTTACAAAATAAACTCTTTACATTTAAAACTAAAAAGGTTCTCAAATTAAATTTAAAAACAAAGAAAAATCTGTTTCCTTGATAATAATCTCTAGGAAAGTATCAATTAAAGAAAAAACTAAATTATCTTTAAACCCAGAAAAGTTTCCAAATAAATATTATAAACTAGGAAAAATCTGGTCATATATCTCAAGGAAAGTATAATTTAAAGAAGAAAATTATTTTGTTTACCTTTAAAACGAGAAAAGTTCCCAAATAAATATTTTAAACTTTGAAAAATCTGGTTTCTTTCTTTAAAAATTATAATATTATTATAATAATATCTTTTAAATATTATAAACTAGAAAAAATCTGGTTTCTTTCATTAAAAATTAAAATAATATTATAATAATATCTTTTAAATATTATAAACTAGGAAAAATCAGGTTTCTTCTTTCTTTTCTTACCATAAATCTCAAGAATTCTCTTTATTTAAAGGTCATTGAATCTAGCATCCTTTAAAATGTTTGAGGTCACAAACAATAAATTAGTTTTACTTTAAATACATCAAGTATAAGCAAAGTAATAGGTAAAACCATAATAAAGATACTTTAAATATCCTTTTTAAATTAAAATAATATTTATTTCCCATTTTAATGACTTTTCCTTTTGTTATATTATTTTAAATCAAATTGAAAATATTTTAAATACGATTTTTTAATTATTAAAGCTTAAATTTAATAGAAGCATAATCCCAGACTGAAGTTCTAAGACTTCTAACTTTTATTTAATTTTTAAATCCAACCAGTTATAAGTAAAACCGAAATACGATAATTTAAATACCCTTTTTATTTCTCACTTTTTAATGACTCTTCCTTTTGTTCTATTATTTTAAATAAAATGTTATTATTTTTATACTAGATTTCCTAAGTATTAAAGCTTAAATTCAATAGAAACATAATCTAACTAATCCCAAACTCAAGTTCTTAGTCTTTTAAATTTGATTTAATTTTAAAATCCAGCCAGATTTCGATGTTTCCAGGACATGCGCAGCAGCGGAAAGGACTCTTTCCGTTGTGGCTCAGCTGTTTAACAGTGTCCGGCATTCCGGTGATATCGTGGTGAGTTTTCTGCTTCTGGAAGGCACTGATAAGAGACGCTGATAAGAATGCATTACGGATGCAACACGTTTCTTTGGCCTGCGGGGGAATCCCGCTGCAGTTGCATAAGCAACGTCATCATCATAGCGCCGTTTGCGGTCTCTGCGGATGGAGGATGCCTCGAGGGGAACCTACAGAATCCGGCGGAGGAAAGCCGCAAAATGCGCAACGCTGCAGACGCAATTAATGCGCACCGTTTTACAATTAGCGAACTGGCCCAATTATGCAGCTGCCGCCCCTTAACCCATCGGCCCATTAACCCCCTCAGACCCACACAGCCGCCGTGCCCGTGCTCGCTGCTTTTCCACACTTTTGCCACGGGGAAACTGACTTTTAATAGGAAATTCATGGCCGCCGTGACCGGTCCCGGTCCCGGTCCCGCAATCTGAGGCACCTTGACTGGCTGGCTGGCGGTGGTGGGGTGCCTTTTAATTATGATAATTACATTGTTGTCGTTCTCATTTGCTGACAGCAGCTGGGCCTCCGCCGCAGCACCACGATCTCACTACCTCTCACGTTGCCGTTGGACGAGAACGGTCCCCCGAAAATACATTTCCCACATCGCCGAGGCGAGCATGTTTAATGCAGGATGCACATCCTGGCCAGACATAAATTATGCATTTATTTTAGGGGAGGCTGGTTTCAAAAATGTTTAGCTTGGGGCCTGCAGGGTTTGCTTAGAAAAAAGTTAAGGGGCTATATTGTCATTAGAAATAAGTTAAAGCCATTGAAAAAGTACTAGAACCATTTTTATGTTCACTATATATCATGCTCAGCCACATTTAAAATATTTTTCATTATTATTGTAACACCCTTTTATTTATATTTTGTTTGAATAGCTTTTATTTCTTTTGATTTATCTTTGTAACGTATGTTTTCTTTCAATCTTCGTTGCTAAAGTGACCGTATTTCTTTATTATTAATATGCCTTCTATCGATCGATCGATTTCCAATGACGCGCTTATCGATTAATATACAACAGACTGGTTACACTAGGCCAGTGTTTACATAATAAGGTGTTTACATTATACATTATATTCCTGTTGAAATGTTTTACATTAAACTTGAATTACATAATAAGGTGTTTACATTATAAATTATATTCCTTTTGAAATGTTCCATATTAAATTTGAATAAAATATTAAAAAATTCCCAAATAAAAAGATTAGACCGATTTGAGCTTAAGAATATCATATCGAATATATCGCTATTGAAAGTAAAATACATTTGTAATTAATACCTTTATTTTTATCCGAAGTAATTCCTAATGCTTTACTTTAAAAGTCAAAGATTTTATATGTAATAAAATGCTTATAACCATTTGATCTTATGAGTATCAATATTGCTTTTAAAGGTAAAACTATCAACACATTTGTTATAAATAACTTTATTTTTATCCGAAATAATTCCTAGTTAAATCTTAGTTTTTAGTTGGTATAAAAATATTAATAGGAACTTCAAATCCCTCTCTTTTCGGCTCCGTGCATTGTTTAAAATCTGGTCCCCGGCCTGCGACTGCATTGACATTATTTCCACTCAACTTTGTCGCGCTGAGTGGTAATTATGTTTCCGCTGCATTCCGAATCGGATGAGTCTCTCTCGCCCCTAATTGGGTTATGGCGTCCGAAATCCAAATACATTCCTGCGGGGGGAAGTGAAGGATTGCTAGACAATTGCTTGCGTGGAAAAATGCAACAATTAAGACTTTAGATTGTCGCCGAGCGACATGCGTTTAGATGCGCATATATGCAAATATTTGTGCTGCCTGTCGCTGGGTTGTTTTTCCCCCGTTTTCCCCATTTTAGCCACCCGATTTTTCCGGAATTTCCCTCGCATTTGGCCCGCTGCCATCGTCGTGCATGCAACAATTTATGGGGCTGTCAACAATATGGCAACATGTTTTTTGTGCCCCGCGCCTGGACATGCTAATTGCATGCACCATGTGGAAATATCAAGTCCTGGGTCCGGGTCCCGTTGAAATTTTTACGAAGCGAATAATTTAATGCGCCATAAATTCGCCTCATCGCCAGAGAGAGAGAGTGTGTGTGCTTTATGGTGTGTGTGTGTAGGCTTGTAAAATTGACAGCGAGTGCGCCATAAATTCTGCAGCATACTTTTTAGCACAAATTTTGACACAAAAACCGCTGACAAAAGCAGACGACAAAATGCAAAATGAGACGATACAGATTTTTGTGTCAGTTTTATTAATTATAAAAGCGGCCAGCGAAACACGAAAAGTATAGAATGACAAATGCACATTATTTGGCTTTTCATTTGCACATTGGCTAAAATCCACATGGAGTCCAAATTGTAAAACTTTTGTTAATTATGCTTTTGAAACTCTATACTATCTAAATTTATCACAAAAGCCTTTGGGTTCCATAGAATTTATGCAGAATTCGCCACTTACCTGTGCTTTTCATGGAGGTAATTATTTTGATTTGAAACATGTTCCCAAGAATTTTCCGTTTGAGAGAAGCGCTCCCATTGAAGGTGTTTCCCGACTGACCTTAGAAGGCAATTTTAATTGAAATTCAAGGAACCATTTGATGCTCAAGTGGGAAGCCCCTGTCCAGTGAGCAGGTGGCCGCCATAATTCCTAATTGTTGTGGCCACGCAAGCCTAATTATATAATTAAGAAATCACCCCCAGTCGGAGTAACACCAAGGACTCGCTGCTTAGCACTATTTAAGTGGCATCCGGCGAAAGTTTAAAGGTAACAAGTCAAGGAGACATGGCCGAGGTCACAGTGGTCGACAGTCTGGAGTTTTTCGGCAGCCACTGGTCAGCCTGGCGGGTCCTCGGAGTGGCCCATCACCGCATCAAGTCCTGGCGGAGCCTCTACCTCTGCTACAGTGTCGTGCTGAACGTGGTGGTCACCCTCTGGTATCCTTTGCACCTGGGCATGTCGCTCTTTTGCAACCGCACCCTCACCGAGGACATCCTCAACCTGACCACCTTTGCCACCTGCACCGCCTGCTCGGTGAAGTGCCTGCTCTACGCCTACAATATCAAGGATGTGATGGAGATGGAGCGGCTCTTAAAGCTCCTGGATGAACGGGTGGTGGGTCCTGAGCAGAAGCGGGTCTACGGCGAAGTACGGGTGCAGCTCCGCAATGTCCTGTACATCTTCATTGGGATATACCTGCCCTGCGGCCTCTTTGCCGAGCTCTCCTTTGTGTTCAAGGAGGAGCGGGGCCTGATGTATCACGCCTGGTTCCCCTTCGACTGGCTGCACTCCACCAGGAACTACTACATAGCGAATGTCTACCAGATCGTGGGCATATCCTACCAGCTGCTCCAGAACTATGTGAGTGACTGCTTTCCCGCGGTGGTGCTTTGTTTGGTTTCTGCGCACATCAAGATGCTGTACAAGAGGTTTGAGGAGGTGGGCATGGATCCTGGCAGGGATGCTGAGAAGGATCTGGAGGCCTGCATCACGGATCACAAGCGGCTGCTGGAGTGAGTGTAATTTATGGGTATTTCTATAGGGAATATTAATAATTAGTTTTTTCAGACTCTTTCGCCGCATTGAGGCCTTCATATCCTTGCCCATGTTCATCCAGTTCACGGTGACCGCCTTGAATGTCTGCATTGGCATCGCAGCTCTGGTATTTTTTGTTTCCGAACCAATGGCCAGGATGTACTTCATCTTCTACTCCATGGCAATGCCCCTGCAGATCTTTCCATCCTGCTATTTCGGCACAGATAATGAATATTGGTTTGGTAGACTCCACTATGCGGCATTTAGTTGCAACTGGCACACTCAGAACAGGAGTTTTAAAAGGAAGATGATGCTCTTCGTGGAACAGTCATTGAAGAAGAGCACAGCCGTGGCTGGGGGAATGTTACGCATCCATCTGGACACATTTTTCTCCACCCTGAAGGGAGCCTACTCCTTGTTTACCATCATCATAAGGATGAGGAAATAAAGGGAAAGCGCTATGAGAGATAATAAATAAAAGGAATAAACATCAACTTTGTTTAGTATTTATTTCAAAATATATCTATTTCCATTTTCATCTGTTTTTCCTAAATTTACTCGATAAATCAATGACCTGTTGACTTGCAAAAATACTCAATAAATTACTCCCATTCCGAAACTGGAAGCTTAATTGAAATAGAACCTCTGACCTCTGCTCAATGAAAATTATCCCAAACTAAAATGGAAATAATTGTAGGCACCACGCACACTCAATTCTAAATTTGGCAATCACCTCAAGTGAGGTAATACCAAACCTTACTATTTAAGCACAGAACCCAACGACTTTAGAGCTGAGAACTCATAAAGACATGACCCAGGACGCAGTAAATAGCTTGGTCTTCTTAAGAAGTCACTGGACAGCCTGGCGAGTCCTTGGAGTGGCCCATCATCGCATCGAGTCCTGGCGGAACCTCTACCTGAGCTACGGCATCCTGCTGAACGTGCTGGTCACCCTGTGCTATCCCTTTCACCTGGGCATGTCGCTCTTCCAAAACCGCACTCTCACCGAGGACATCCTCAACCTGACCACCTTTGTGACCTGCACTGCCTGCTCCTTGAAGTGCCTGATCTATGCCTACAATCTCAAGGATGTGTTGGAAATGGAGCGGCTCTTAAGGCTCCTGGATGAACGGGTCAAGGGCCCGGGACAGAGGGCAGTCTATGACAAGGTGAAGGTACAACTCCGCAATGTCCTGTACATTTTCATCGGCATCTACCTGCCTATCGCCTTTTTCGCGGAGCTGTCCTTTCTGCGCAAGGAAGAGCGTGGCCTGATGTATCCTGCCTGGTTCCCCTTCGACTGGATGAACTCCACCAGGAACTTTTGCATAGCAAATGTGTATCAGATAGTGGGCATATCCTACCAGCTCCTGCAGAACTATGTGAGTGACTGCTTTCCGGCTGTGGTCTTTTGCCTCATCTCCTCACACATCAAAATGCTCTACAAGCGTATCGAAGACGTGGGAACGGATCCCGAGGAGAACTCTGAAAAGGAGCTGGAAGCCTGCATCACGGACCACAAGCGGCTGATTAAGTAAGAGTAATCCTTTATAGTTTTATTAAAAATATTAACATTATATTCACCAGACTTTTCCGGCGCCTTGAGGCCTTTATATCCTTGCCCATGTTCATCCAGTTCACGGTGACCGCCTTGAATGTCTGCATTGGCATCGCAGCCTTGGTATTCTTTGTGTCCGAGCCCATGGCCAGGATATACCTCATATTTTACTCCATGGCCATGCCCCTCCAGATCTTTCCATCTTGTTATTTTGGCACAGATAATGAGTATTGGTTCGGGAGACTCCACTATGCGGCTTTTAGTTGTAATTGGCACACTCAGAACCGGAGTTTTAAGAGAAAGATGATGCTCTTCGTGGAGTAATCCCTGAGGAAGATCACAGCCATGGCTGGCGGAATGCTACGCGTTCACCTGGACACATTTTTCTCGACCCTGAAGGGAGCCTACTCGCTTTTTACACTCATTATTCGGTTGAGGAAGTAGTTTTCACTTTTACTTGCAATCTTTTGCCTAAAATGTAGTAAGAAGTTAAAAAAGCTTAAATATATCGATCAATTTTTTTTTAAATCCCACTTTTGTCCAAATGTTTCATGTTTATACTGGGAATGGATTAGAAATTACTCATGTATTATAAACTGAGATTAAGAGATGTATATAATTTGATTACTTCGTATTTTATTTGTTTTTAATACTACATATTATACTGAATTGCACAATTATTAGATATTTCTTGGGAAAAAACGTACGGCCACACTAATCCAAGTAACGCTCAAAAGGAAAACAAATTATAATAAGCAATCCCTTTAATATTGTACATATAAAATAAAATTTAAAAAAAATAAATGCTCTTAATATACATTTAGAGTTAATTTATTAATCTAAAAAATGTTCTAATAATAAGTACTTGAACTCAGCTTCAAGCTTTCTTAATAATATTTCCTGGTAAAAAAACGATAAATACTACATTTTGGTAATAATAATTTTAATGTTATTTATTTTTAATATTAATACAAATATTATTCCCTAAGAATATGTGTAAAGTGTAAGCACTATTAACTATGGCTGCAAAGCTCGCTTCCCAAAGGATCTAATCAAGCAGCCGGAAGCCATTTGCCGTATTTGCATGCAAAATGGCGGCCTCGCTGCTTCCGTCGCAGCAGCCAAAACAGAAGATGACCGAAATGGGATGTAATACAACGTTTATTGATAATTGATTTTGGACAATGCTAGCAATGTCCCCAGTTTCTTGCACGAACTGTCTCCGACCTCGTTAAGTATACGCCACGTGTGCTGATTGAACCTAGATGGAGGGACTGGTCTGGACTGTCTGCCTGGTCTTTCGCTAATTGAATCACTCTGCGAAAATTTGCATAAGACAGTCGTCCTGCGTCCGACAAGGAAATCAATTGCTCAGCCAGGATAACAAGACTTTGCCCGCTTATTTATTTGCACAAGCGATAAGACATTAAAAGACTTTGCCTTGCTGGGAATCGCAGCCGGAATCGCAACCGGAGTCACAGCCGGAGTCGGTAATGCGCTTAAGTCCGGACAAAGTCCGTCTTGGATCTGCGTAGTGAACGCTGTAAAATGGGACCAAAAAAGGACCAGAAACAGACCAGAATTTATAGCTGGCAAAAAACTAAAGAGCAGCCCAGGGTGTGACTTTGTATTCCAATCGATTTGATGACCATGTAGTCCGGGCCCAGCCCAAGTTGATTTGAATTTATTACGGAACGCATTTACTTCTGTTTGCCGCCTAATTCCCCAAGCCGAGCACGTACTGTATTCCCTGGATCCGGGTTCCAGGAAAACCCAAACCCAACCGAACTCCTCCTGGTCATGCTTAATTTTTAATCAAAACAAGCAACAACTCAAACTGCCCAAGCCGTTTTTGTTCCAAGTCTCCCCCAGCATTTAGCAGACTCAGCTGTTCGCCGCCAGCCGGAAATTGTATTTGGTCACTTGGCTCATTTGGTGAGTAGAGGACCTCGTCACCGGCATCGCCATCGCCATCATCATCATCATTTCCCGTGCTTATCATTTTCCCAACCCCAACCAAGGCGTAGTCTGCCAGTTGAAAAGTCCATTGCACTTGGCAAGAGGATGACTTGAGTTAGTTGGCTGGCAGACCTGTGCACTTTCAGAAAGGAAAGCAGATACTTCTAAAACAGAAGATTAGGGAAATAAAATCAGGGGGGAATATTATAAGTTAAAAAAATATTTAATTTAAGTGTCCAATTAATTATTAAATATTCACACTTCTATAAATGATGGTTAAGGAAATAAAATCATGGGAGAATATTCATATTTAAATGAATATTTAATTTAAATGTCCAAATAATTTAAAAATATTTTCCAAATATTATATCTATATTAAATATTATTTTTAAATTATTATTATTATTATTATTTATTTCGATTCAACTTAGCCCTGTGATTAGTCGAATTTCCAGTTTCTCTTTTAAGCTTGGCATAATTCCTTATACTTTTTCAACTCTGTTTAAGTTTATTATCATTATTGAGAATATAAAAATGCAGTAGCTGCTCCTGGTACCAAAAAGCTTAGATAATGTATTCATTTATGCCATAAAATTCCGTGTTGGATCGGTGTTTTCCCGCCGTGCAGAGCACTCAGCTGGAGTGGCTCATTGGCCACTTTCCCGGCAGCCGAATGTAATTTGTTGTTAAGCAGAATGTTAATACGGTTGCAACAGCCAGTGGCTCTGGAACCCAGCTCCAGCTCCGTTACTGTGACAGCCACAAGTAGCTAAAGGATGAGCTTGGGCATGGGGATGCCTTCAAGTGGCTACGTACGTGAACCACTCAGGCTGAAGAACCACAGAAGGAACCCAAGAAACCCAACAGGTGCGGGCAAATCAATTTCCCTGGGGTTAGCCCAACTTTTCATTTAATTAGCAACAATCGGTGGGGAAGAACTAAATCCAAACAGCCAGCGGCTTTGACTCGAAATTAATAGTTTGCACACTCCAAGTTTCAAATTCTGCAAAGTAAATCAAAAGAAAAATTGCCCGAAAACTTTTGTCAATGGCTTAACTTAGCCAACAGCCACATGCGACCAAGGAGCAGCGACAGGACATCTGCAGCGCGGTGTACTCCAGTAAATTACAAGCTTTCATAGTCCTGGCATATTTAACCGCAGCTATGTGAGTAGTGTTGGCGCAAGTGTTATCTCACACATGGGCTCACACTGGGGGAAATTCGGTATAAAAATAATTGTATATTTATTTAAGGTTATGGATATTGATTTCTTACTTTTTCTTATATTTTTAAACATGTGGCAGACCTTTCCTGCTGGAAATAAAGAAGAACGCCTCAAAGTATGCAATAGTTTTAACAAAAGAATCACCGGATTTTCTATGGTAGGTTTTTCTTTTATTTGTTCATGTTAATAGTAACTTTAAATTTATTTCATAAATCGTTTTAAGCTTTCTTCCGGAAGTCCTTTATGAATTTTTCGAGTGCACCACAAAGCCAGGATAATAGTGGCAAAAACAGAATCCATATGGTCCTCCATATAAAGAGGGGAATTTTACAACCGGCATAAGAAAGTCACTTAACGTGGGCAATGGCACATTAAGTGAGCGATGTGGGGGTGATGTGGCGGCGAGTGAAAGTTCATTTTGGCCGGAAAATGTGAAAATGTGAGCCAGGGAAAGTATGCGTAGCAAGAGGAGCTCCCAAAATTTGAGGCTGCAGAAAATATTCTCTGATGGAGTGGGCATCGGGAGGCGTCAGTAAAAACATTTTGCCTAAACTATGCCATTAACATACAAAACTTTGCCAACAGCCGGCCTGACTCCAGCTCCGGCTCTCTCCATCTAAACAACTCTTTGGAGCACGTAAATACTTGCCAGAAACTTGCACGAATTAACAACAAAAAGTTTGTCCTTCTTGTGTGACGGAAAACTTGGATAGAATAACACAGGACTGCCGCTGGCAAGTGACAATAACACACACACATACACAGCAAGGACGAAGGACGATGCTTCGTCAGCGGCAAGAGTTATGGAACATTGCTCGATTTCAGGAAAGGATTTTCGGGGGACCAGTGCCAAATGTCAAACAATTTGCGGTTTCCTAAGCCACACAGCAAGAAAAGGAGTGGGGTTTTAAGGATTTACTTTCTGAATTCTTTATAATTTGAAAGTAGTTAGGATTAATAATTAGTAACATAAATACTTTCAAAAGATACTTGAGAAAAATGCGGAATAAATAGGGAAATAAGCGGAAGTGCTGCAAAAATCACTAGAGCCTTTAAAAAGATGCCCAAAACTATGCTACAAAATGTTAGATGGAGAAGTAGGTATTCCAAAAATTTTAAAGCATACCTTTAGGCACTTTTTAGTAGTTTTCCTAGGTAATCAATGGTTCAAATAAATATCACTTATCTTAATTTTATTTATAATTCCCCATCATTATAGATTTAGAATCCTTTTTATATAATATACAAAAGGTAATACCTATTTCTGTCCGTGCTCGCAAATTTCCTCCATCCATCTCTATCCCTTAAATCACTCCCACTCCTTTGGCTGAAACCCCTCTCTCTCTCTGTTTCCGTTTAAAGACCCCGGGCCCGGCCTAAAGGCCTTTTTGCCAAAGTATTTATAGCTGAAAACTTTACGACTACCAGGCCCATAAAAAGCCAAGTCCCCGTCCCAGCATAATTGCCGCTAAAGATTGTTTGGCGTCCGATGTGGATTGTAGTCCAACTATAACTCATTACGGCTAATGAGCGTTATTCGTGCCCCGACGCCCACTCGACTTCATTCCGCATTTTGAATTGCCCAAGGACGAGAGCGACAGGCGCGAAAGGTCGAAAATTAGTTTGACTTGTGACTTGTGGCACGAGCAGGCGGAGCGGATTTTAACTCTGCCGAAGGGATTACGCTTAATTGACAGCGACAACAAGTGACAGAGGCATCAAAGGAGCCGGCTGGCAGCAACGTGTCCAGGCTTAAACTCTTTAATCAGAGCCCAGACACTCGCCGGGGTCTGTAATTGTGGCCACCTGATGTCTAATTATTTAGAGAAGAATAAATCGAATAGTTTAAGCGGAAGCAGCTTCCTCTTTATATGTGTAATTCAATTAGGTGAGCAGAAAAGGGATTACAAATCCTTAAAAGAAACTCCAAAAAGGCGTAAACCCTGTACTTTATGCCCCCTTAACTTACTTCTGTGGTGTATTATTACCTGTCGAATCCTCGGGTTACAGCATAAATTGAAATCGAGCCCACCTACTGAAAAGTCACCTCGTTGAGCCCACAATTGCGAGTTAAACGATCGTCATAAATCCGTTTCTGGTTCTGGTTCGCGAATGAGCTGGTTACGAGCCGGCGTCCTGCAGTTGCGACCCGGGTTTAATCACAGGTAACACACACACACAGGTAACACTCGCACTCGCAACCGTTTAAATGCAAATGATGCGACTCTGGTCGGTGGCAATAAACGTGGCCAAAAGGCATTTCGCCCTCGCATATGCGGAAAATGTGAACGGAAATGCGAATAAACAGGGCCAAACGTGTGTAACCAAGGAAGCGCCAGTACACAGGAAGAAAAGTATGTGAAAAATGTGATTTAAATAATATTTATATATTAAAAAAAGCTTCTAAAATAGCCATAGCAGAATTCTTAAAATATTTTCTAAGATATAATAATTTGTATATATTCAAATAAGCTACTAAAATAATTATACTAGAATTCTTAAAAGATATTCCAAGGAGACTAAGGCTCGATAAGTGTAATACCTAGGGATGGCAAAAAATAGCGATATATCGATAAAGCAATATAAATTGATATTTAAATGTTGCTATATATGTGAGATAAACCGATTTTCTTTTTGAAATATAGTACCAATTAAAATATACAAAATCTAAAAAAGACAAATAAATTAAATGTTTTTGGGATTTTGTTCAATAATCGATATTTTTGATATTTCAAATACCGATATTCAAACGTTACGATATTTTCGAGATGATATTTAGCACGAAATTTTTTATCGATATAATATATCGGACTTTTTCCCCCGATATCACATCCCTAGTTCCGCCAAAAAGTATGCAATAATATTTACAAACTAATTGCCTATATGTGTAAGTTTCTTTTCTTCACCGAAAACCTGTTTAAATATTTTTCTTTTAGTGCATTCCAGCTTTTATGATGCCTGGTTCCAGGACTACAGGCTGTAGGGCGTGTCTCCGACACGTGTACTCCTCGATTGTGCGGATTTGGCGGCTGGCTCTGGCGGGACAATTGAAAATTTAAATGCCACCGAATGGCAGTGGCAATAATGAGCATGATGATGCCGAGCAATGGCAACAATTATGCTGATGATGTGTGTACTACAGGCAGGCAGGCACTCTCTGGGCGTGGACGTGGGCGTGGGCGTGATCCGATTGTTTACCCTCCGAAAAACCCATAGCCACGTGGCGCTTACTTATTTTTTGTACTCTTTAAGGGGCTTGGCTAGCTGATAACGAGTGATTAAATGTATTTCCGAACGGGTTTTAATGCGATTTCATGTTTAATGAGCCGTTTCATAGCCACGTTTGCTCCCCGCTCTTTGCCACTTAACTTTATTTTTTTGATATATTACCACAGCTAGAATTAAATGTTTTTTGGGGGAACATTAAACCAAGTCAGATTTTAAAAAAAAAAAAAAGAAAGGCTTCGCTAGCAGGGAAATAATATTATTATAATCTTCAAAGAAAATCAGAATTTTCTCTAAGCTTTATTATATTCATAAAGACATAAATTCCACAAGCTTATCTCTGTTTTATTTTCGAAATAAACTCTCTTAAGCTCTAAAATTGTTAAACAAAGTTCTACTGCAAACATTTTCTAATCACAGAATATATTTATAAGCTTTTAACAATATTTGCTGACCGCAGAGAGTTCAACGCACTTGAAAAATATTCCAAGCAAAAATATACATAAATAAAATGCAAATGTGGCCAAAAGGAGGGAACATTTTCTCTCGGCTTGTACACAATTTGTTAGTTGTGCATTTTACATGCCTTTGAACCCAGTTTCTGCTTTTCCGAATTCCTTACAGCTCGTTGGACATAATCGGCTTTAGATTTCTTCTTCTTTTGGCCAAGTAAGTAGTTCTGCCAGATGCAGAGCGAGGCAAACTGTGCCAATCGATGCTGCCAAGTGCAATTGACTATGCTGAACTGGCCTTTGAGCCGGCGACGAGAGTCAAGGAATTGTTATTTATAAATATATATATCTGGAGTATGTCTATGGCATTTATTTAACATTTCTGAGTTGGACTTGGCGTCTATTTGAAGTCCATGACGACCTTGACATGTTTTTCGGTTTAGTGGCTTGTTCACGATTAGAGAGATGTACATATAAACATTTGTTTAAAATGACATTAAATTACACGACTGTCGACTGACTAGGGGCAATTTAAAGCTAATTTTGCGATCATCAGATGTCGGGGGAACATGAAATAATTGCAGAGCAAATTCCGCATATCTGAAAGCTCTGAGTCTATTATATATAATATTACTTAGTTTTAAATATGTTAGGTTTTAGAATTTTAACAAAAATATGGTTTATTTTATTCTCAAAAAATCTTTATTGAAAAGAAAGCTTTTTTTATGTAAGAAACTTCCTAGAAATAAACCTTACTGTGTTTACTTATACACTACTTCTGTTCAATATTGTACTTTAATTACCAACTAATTACTTAATTAAAATGGTAATTGTTGACCCCTATTCCCCAGCTTAATGATAATCAAATCTAGCCTGTTGCCAGATGCTTCTTGTTTGCACTTCATTTAATGCAATCAATCAGAAATTATTCATAAGAGTGGCCCAGGAAAAGTAATTAAATTACACAAATTACTTAATCGATTCTCAGACACAGTTGTGTCACTCTCGTCTGAGTGAGGGCTTTTGTTTGCTCGGAGCAAACCCATTTGGCTGAACGCCCCACCAATGTCACGGCCCCAGCCCAAGCCCAAGCCCAAGCCCATCTACACGTAACCCGAGACCCAGACCCAGACTCTGGTGATGTTTAAGGTCACCCCTGACTCTGACTCTGGCGGTGATTAAAAAACTGCGTGCTGTAACATAAACTTGAAACGTAATGTTCGGCTGTGCACTTGGCGGAGATTCGCATAATTGCAACCGCAGAAGCTGAGAGAAGCAACAGCTAAAAAATGTGCCAAGCAACAGCTGCGAAATCAAGTCGAAATTCGATTCGAAATTTTGGCACAATTTCCGCTTTTCTCATGCCCAGTAAATGATGGATTTTAAGAGGTATGATAGGTGTAGAAAATACCCTGCACAAATGGGTTTATATTTATTTTATATATATTTATTTGAGCAATTTTTATAACTTATTAAACTATTAGCTTTGATTGAATAAGTACTTTGTATGGTGTAGCCACTTAGCATTTAGCATTCAGTAAAACATTTAGCATTTATCATTCTGTAAAACATTTAGCATTTAGCATTTTGTAAAACATATTGCATTTAGCATTCTGTAAAACACTTAGAATTCTGTAAAACATTTAGCATTTTATGTTAAGATTCCGCCGAGATTAAATGATATTAGGATTAAGTAAAAAGGAAGACTACGGTCACACTTAAATGACTAGAATGAAACCAAACTCAATGAAAAGTAAAACTAAGAAGATAAATTGACGAAATAAATAAGAATCTACATTGAAAGCACGATAACAAAATATAAGAAAAGAATCTGAACCTAAGTCCCATGAGATTTCATTAGAAAATTCACTATTTATAAAATCTAAACAAGAAAACCACATATTACATTTTATTAAAGTGGTAAAAATCCTTCAGATGCTAAAAAAATATAATTAAACAAACAAAAAAATATAATTATTATATATACTAAAGGGTACCCTCTAGTCGCTAGTACCCTCTTCTTTTTATATCTGTGACCACAATATTTGGGGGATACATATGAAGATGAACTGGGTGCTCTTCAGCTGGAGTGCATTCATTTGAGATAACCTTGCTGATTGTGGCCAGGATTGAAGGACATCGAACTAGGAGTGGGGGAGACCATAATTGAGATGCCAAATGGATTCACGTGTGTGTGAGCCTAGCAGGTCCCCAATCGAATTGAATCCATCTCCCCGTTCCTGGAAATCTTTAGCTTATTCAAACATTTTCCGGGACCGAACCTACTTCCGCAATAGAGTCACGTACGCGTCCAGAACCAATTATTGTCCTCAGCCCCTCTGTTCGGAATTCCGTATGCAGGAGTGCGAATTAAACTCAAATTTGATTTCGTATCTATTCGGGGCAGAGCATCTCGCCCGGAATCATTAGCGATTGGTTTTTGGCCAGCGCTTCGTCACGCCCTGATTCACAACGAACTTCAATGGACAGCAATTAAAATTGGTTCAATAAATATCTATGAATTTCGCCAGCAATTTTCCTATATATAATATTTTTTTAGTTGGCATAAATAACAATTGTTAGTGGCGGGCGTGTGTCAGTTGAGCGGGCTTTCTAGACCAGCGAACAGGTCAAATATCGATAGAGTTGGCCGGCAAACAAATCAAGTGTGAACGAATTGCAAACAACAAGGTAAAGTACAAATATTCGCACCCATCGCATTGGCCACGCGGCGTATGAGTGATGCGCCGCCCATGGGCCTGACTCATACTCATATTGATCATCCGCCGCGTAAGCCAGGTGAAAGTTTGCATTTGGCTCTGCCATTGCATTTTCGGTTTAAGTTTGCTCGACGAGTGCATGGCGAATCGATTGCCGCATATGCGGAAAAGAAAGTGTTCACAACTGGCTGCCAAACTCAAATACACGTCAATACCCCCGCGGGAGAGAAGCCACAGAGAGAGAAAATTATAAGTATTAAAAATGTATAGTGACTGGTAGATATTAGAGCCAGTAATTAGCGTCATAAAGAATATTATTTTTAAATTTTATGGCAAGAAATATAATGTTTATAGTGCTTTTTAAGCTTTGACAATTTATGCTTTAGATGGATACTTGAAAATATTATTTCCTGTATGGAAAACCCCTCATTATATTTTTAACATTGAACAAATTTGTGTTTAAATTGAGAAATTAAATGTATAAGAATTTTCTTGCTAATTACCTTCAAAATGAACCCCTTTTTCTGCTTGTGCACCCCTCCAATCAAGTGCTTGTACAAAAAGTAACAATTATTTGAACAGCAGAGGCAGCTGCCCCTTCAGTTTCAAATATCCGAATGGCAAACGGCAAACGGCCAAAACGGCAACTAATCAGTTAGCCACTCAGCCAGACCAGGCCTGACTGTTGCCTTTTCGCACCACTCGGCCAAAAGTAAACAAAATGCGGATTGAAACATAAAAAAACTATCTAGAGAATACCCTCCAGGCCAAATGACCCATTGATCCACTTGGAAATTAACTTTTTGATTAGTTTATTCATTCGTATTTTACATTATGTTGTCAGCACTTCAGACAGGAGTAAATATTAATAATTAATCACTGATTAACCATTTAAACTAGCAGAAAAATCTGGAATTCTGACGTCGTTCGATTTTCTCTTATTTTGTGAGGTGAAAAGTTAAGGAAAACTTGTATTAACTAGTCAGTTGTTATTTATACAAGCTAAGCTAAGCTAGGCTTAAAGATTTCAACAACAAATTTGTATGGAATTGCACTTTAACACACTTTTAAAAATAGTTAAGTATTAGAATTCGCTTTATTTTGTATATTCTGAATATAAAAACTACACGCTAGCTAACTGATAAATTTTAAACTATATATTTAAATATGTAAATATTCTAAAACATACAAATTTAAATTCCAGATTTAATTTTATGTTTCATTGTTCAGTTAAAAAAAGAATTCTTTAAAGAGTAACCCTAGTTCGATTTTTAAGCCCATCCAGACTGTGTCGTGCGTCTACACCGAGCGAAATGGCTTGCCGAAAAGGCTTGAACTGCGCACGCGCAGCTTTGCAAAGAACAGCTGAGCTACGTGCTCGCCTGCTTAACGGCCCGGCCAAGTCAGACTCAAGACTCAAGACCCAAGAGCCAAGACCCTCCCCAAGTCCCTTCACTCAGGCCCACAGCAAACACGTTAGGCGCCAACTGAGCTGCGAAACCCGCCTGGCAACCCGCTCGCAGCTCGGCCCGCCCGCCCGCCGCTGCTCGCCGAAAAGTAGAAAAAGCTGAAAAAAATAAATATAAAAAAACGCAACCCGAAAAGAAAACAAAACGTGAGACGCTTCGTTGCCGGCTTTAGTTGAGCTGGCCCAGAGCGTCAGAGACAGGCTTGTGCACGGAGCGAAAAGTCTTAGGAATATTAAGATTAAAATTGAGGGAACATAAAAAACATTAACTGGAAAATTTTGAATATTAAATGGTATCAAAAATATCTAGATTTAATATCAAATAATTATTGGGTTTAAAATTAAAGCAAGTTCAAGTCAGTTTGCAAAATCATATTGAATATTAAATGGTAACAAAAATATCTAGACTTAATATCAAATTGTGGTATTATTGAGTTCAAAATTAAAGCAAGTTCAAGTTAAATTGCAAATTCATATATAAGAACTGTTAAAGTAATATATAATTCTATTAATACTTTAATTATAAAAAAAAGATCATCACGTTTAAAGTGCCAAATTTTTATTGTATAATTTTATAAACACACAAGAAGCTTAAATTAAATTAAACAATTTCCTGACTCAAAGCAAAGCAAAATTTGGACTCCACAATGATTTTATATATAGATTTTTGTTTCTCAGTGTAGATATGAGACTCGGGGGCTTGGAGCTTGAAGCTTGAGGCTTTGAGTGTCGGGTAAGAGACTCTTAAGTGCTTAGCTCAGTTCAGTTGCGAATTTCATACAACACGAGACGGTTGCCTTTCGAGCGATGCGGCGTTATTCATTCGAACCCCGAGTTCTTAAATAGCCACTATATACCTTCTATAGCAACAGAACTCCACTTCAATTCCGCAACAAAGTTTGCCAAAAAAACAGAAAAAAACCAAAAAAAAACATAGAAGAAGTTTCGCGATTAGGCGGAAATTAGTCGAGCAAATAATTATTTACCCGCGAGTGTGTTCGTGTTTCTGCATTTTGGCAGTGGAAAGTGACTTGAGTTCCTGGAAATAGCTGTACATAAAACCAAGATGATTGAGAGACGCAGTCAGTTGGATAAGGTAATATATATCACCATAGCTTCAAATTAATAATTTAATAACTTGTAGCCAATATTAAATATTTGTCAAAGTGCTGGCAACTTGCCATTTTTTTTTGTGGGAAATTCAGTTATTGTTTATGAAAGTTTTCGCAAATGGCCAGACGTGAGAGCGTTTTTGATGCGAAAACCAAAGTTTCGAAACTCATTAAATGCTGGCGAACAATATGCCAGCAAGCTGAGCTACAAGCTCTAAAAAAAGTTAATAAATTGAGGCAAAAAATATCAAAGTTAAGGGTACAAATTGTTGAGTTAGTTAAGGTGAATATATTATATTTAGTTTTAACTTTGTTTGCAATGTAATAATTTATTAACAAACGAATAGAACAGATTCTTAAAGCCATATAAGCCATATAAAGGCTTTTAAGGCGCCTGCATTATCAATTATTTTCGGTAATTTTTTATTTAACTTATCTAATTGGTTTCATTTATAAAGCTATAATTAAATTAGGGGACTATTTGTTTGAGACATTATTGCGGTTTATGCTAATTAAATTAGAAAGGCAAAGTAAAACCGAAAGTTCCCCTCTTAAAGTAAGAGTATCCACGTCTTCGACTCAGTACTAATCCCTGCTGGTTAATGACTGCTCAAACAGTTTGATATATAGTTTCAATGATACAAGGCACAGAACATATTTATTTTTCTGATTGCGATCACCGAGGACCGAAGCGGATTCACATAGAGCCACCATTCAGGTTTTTTCTGGCTTCAGCAGCCTGATTAATCAGCCAGAGTATGCGAGATTTTCTTTCAGGTTCTAAGCTTCTGGCTTCTGGTCAGATCCGAGAACTGTTTTCTGTTTTCTGTATACTTAACTTCGAGCTCCGACTCCATCGGCTTATCTAAATATTCGCAAAAGCTGAAGCAAAGGCTGAAGCTGAAATTCACATAAATACTTTGCTGGGAAATGACTCAGACTCATTTGCATTTGTTTGGCAGTTAACAGAACTTTTGCTTTTGTTTGAGCTGCTATAGTCTGGCCTGATCCGAGAAATGTTTGAAATTCTTATTAATTATGTGCGTGTCGCGTTACGTAAGAAGATGTTTCGATCTGGAGAAACGAAAGTAAACGCTTGAATGTCTAATTTATGCGAATCGGAATCGTCTCGATTACAATGTATTTAAAGCGCGAATCGTCACCGAGACGGCAATCCTTAGTATTCAGCGGAAATACGTCGGTATTTTTGGCCAACTGAACGATATAATATTATATATAGATACTAAATGCGTCAGCGTCGGATCGGCGTCACCGCGCATGCCCAGCTGCATTCATATCGGGCCTTAACTCGGTTCTGAATGGCTTCGGATTAGTTTTCTGATTCTTGGTCGTGGTCTTCGTCACGTAGTCTCTGATATGTACACTGCGATTGTTGTACATATTCTTTCCATTATATAATAAGCACTATTTAGGGAACCCCCCCACATACATATATCAATCTCCAAGCGGAAAGAGGATTAAGTTCTATTATTAATGAGGTGTCTGGGCAATTAGCCAAAACGACTCTGAAAAGAGATAAAAAACTCTGAAAAAGATAGAGACGGAGAGGAAAATGCGGAAAAGCTAAGAGAAAAGGGAAACTTGCACAAATAGAGGCAATTAGAGGCCAAACAGGAGCAACACTCCACAGAATTACTTTCAAGAATTTTAAATGGAATTTTTCAGGAAAATCAGCACAGGAAATCCAAGCACTTGCAAGTCCATAAAAAGCTTTTAGTTATTTGGCTTTAATTGCTTAAAGAGAATAACTAATTAACTAAGTTCCTACGGCTCTCTAGGATATATATCTTTTATGACAACTTAAACAAGTTTATTAGTTTAACGAATATGCGTTTGCCTAGAAGCTTAAATTTTATTATCCGGCCGTAAACTGGAAAGCTCATTAGGAAAATCAATATTCAAGTTTTTGTCATATTTTTATTTGTTTTTTTTTTCAAATCTAAATTTAGAAATTTGAATTTATTTACCATATATTCATAAGAGCGCCGCGGGGCGACGCATTATATTTTGTAATTAAAAACTGCACAATATTAAAATTATAAACAAATCAAGCAAAAAATAAATACAAAGCGTGTGCACGCTTAATCAGATTAGCGGGCGGGTTTTAAATTAATCAAGGCATTAGCATTTGCCAACTGCAAAATATGCACTCCTCGCCCTCGCGTCACTTTATTAACGCTTTTATAGACTTTATCTTTTAATTCGGAGCTGATTTCCAGATATCAATGGAATTTCATTATCCGCCCGCATTCAGGGAATAATGTGTCTTTTTAACATATTGATGGCATATTTTACGCATTTTAATTAATTCATTTGCAAGCTCCGTTGAGTGAAGATTCGGTTAAATCAACTTTCTTGAAGGGGAGCAGTAAGTGGATGCAGTTATTAATATATTAATATTTATTTATGGTATTCTTGTATATATAATTTGTAAGGGAAGATTTTTAAATATATGAAATAATTTAAATGTATTAAATTTATGCACTTAAAGCAGTTTGAAGGCTTTGGGCATACTATGAGGTTCCGGTAGAGGCAGGGCAGAGAAATAACAGAGAAATAACAGTATGTTTCAAAAGAAAAATCATATCTCTCTCTCTCACATTCCACTTTCGCCGGATTCATTTAATAATTGAATTTAAAATAGGGCCGTCTCTGACCCTTTTTAATTCTTAAAACTCCATTATACCGAGCCTGACCTGTACTTCTTCGTGCCCCACTGCAGTTACTTGGTTAAATGCAAATGAAATTCGTTCTAAGGAGTAAATTAAATAAACAAACAGTCGGCTCTTTTCCCAGATAATTGAAATACAGGGAATTAATTAAATTGATTTTACTGCGCGATACTCCTGCGGCTTTATGCCATTCGTATGCCGATCCCGTATGGGAGCTGATGCCATTAATTAGCTGCATGATTAACGATAGTACCGCCTCCGTCCCTCCATTCACTAAAGCCCGCTTTAATTGTAGTTTAACTCTGCCATTGAACTTTGCTTTTACATATGTATGTGGTGCTCCCAGAGCACTTGGCGTATAATCTCAATTACGGGGCTGCCTAAAGCCACCAAACAAGGCACTTGAAACAATAACAATAGCGACGCTGGGCGGTAATTAAATCAAATCCACTAAGAAGAAGAAATCGTTAACATAACAAATAATATATGTGCGAACATAAACAACAGCACAGACAAAGAAAAACAATAACAAAAGCCAAACAGCACAACAAACGCCAAGAGCCGCTAAGTAAATAATCGAAGCTGGGAAAGAAAAATGTAAAACGACAAATAGTTATCGTTATTTTTCGTTTTCAACATTTATCTGCACGTGTTCCCTCCCGGGAGTTGTGGGTGGGCGGGGGTAGGTAGGGGGTGGCAGAAAAATAAAGGGGAATATGTAAGCATATCAACATTCTTTCCGCCGAGAGAGGTCACGTACGAAAACAAACTCAAAACTCGACGCCAATAAAGCGAGAAAGCAAAGAGCCCAAGAAGCGATTCAAACAAAAAAGAAGTGTAATGAAATTACAGCAAAAATCTGGCAATCAAGCTTACAAAATGGTTAATGCTTTTTTTATGTACATGCGAGAGTGTCGGTAACCCCATGCAAAGTCAAGGCCCTTCCCCTTTCTCTTGCTCTTTCGCATTGCCAATTAGCCTAGGTTTGTACAGTTACTCCATGACCCTGGGCAAAGTCAGGCAGGGGCGCCAAGCAAAGGGGTTTGGTAAATTATGAATATTAAGGAAGTTGTAAGTACAAATTTCTGTAACCGTACTTTATTAACTGTTGGTATTATTAATTATGCCCACCTATAAAAATAAAATATAATTTATTATTGCTGACATAGTTTGCTCTTGGTTTTAACATTTATTTATAAATATTCATTATTTTAAGTTAAGTCCATCCCTCCTATAAAGTTCAGTCCATGCCACTGGAAGGGCAGGATTGCTTCGACGCTCTTCTTCTTCTGCTTGTGCTGCCCACACATAAGTGTGACCAGCTATAAAAAAATAGGTGTAAAAATCGTTGAATGGCAAATTTGAAGCTCTTGATTATTGCTGCCTTTGTTTGCTATTATTGTTGTTGTTGCTAAGCGCGCTTGTTTGGCTATTCAAATTTTATGCATTGTCAGCGGACAACAACAAAACAGTAAAATGTTGAGGGGGGCTGGAGGGGCACCAATACTACATACTATTCAATTTAACGCCATGCTGTCAGTCCGGCCCAGTTATTTGGTTTTCTAGTTCAAGTTGAGGGTCAATCGCTGTTTTTGGCTTGCATTTTGGCCCGGCTTTGGCTTTGTGTCTGTGTGTGTGGGCTTGTGTGTTTGTTTGTTTGTTTGCAATTTGTAAAATTGCCAAACAAATATTGAATGGCGAGTGGAGAATGAAAAAAAGGCAAATGCAAACAGACGCATCTGTTTATCGGCAGCGCTGAAAACTTCACAGCGATGCCTGCTCCCCCATCAGCCAGCTTTGGGTGTTTATATTTAGTCGGGGTAAACTCTATTGGGACGGGGGGGGGGATGCTACACAGGGGAGGAGGGAAGAGGGAAGAGACCCGAAGGGCATAGGGTCCAACGTGATTCATCGTTCGCTGCACTGAGAAAAACCCCAGACCTACTACTTACCCAGACCTACTAATAATAATCAATTTGCATTACAAATGTTCCAGCACTTCTGACACATAAATATTCATTAGTTGAGTACTTGCTGTTATAATAAAGTGTGTCAAGACACTACTTTACAAGTTACAGGTGTTTATAGAACCAATAGATCAGTTTCTGATTTAATATTTATAAGATTTAAGAAGAAAATAATTAATACATTACTAAGAAATCGCTGCATTTAGTAATATTAATCTCTTGATATTTTTAAATAAATCAATCAATTCGATAAATTCCCTTATTATTCCAATTAATTTTAACAACTTAACTTGTCTAAAAAGAAAGCTTAAAAATCACGGCAGCTTTCCATCAGTGCATCGCGAAATCAGTTGTGCACTGGGAGGTTGGGAAGGTTAAACTCACTAAGCCATAAAGCTCTCTTCAAAGTAGAATATAGGAGTGGAAATTAAGAAAACAAGGTGGGAAGTGGGAGGCGGGTACACGTGACCGGCTTTACGGCAGATCAGTTAATTATAATAAATGCATTACCAGACTAGGCAAGCAATTAATCGGATGACTGACGCACAATTTAGTCATCTCATATCCCAAGGGGGTAAAAGGGTTTCTCGCCCTTTTGCCTGCGATTACTAATTGGTCACAATTGGTGTGATCACTTGGCAGGTGATTGATCAGTCATCAAACTGATTTGAATTGGGGTAGATCAGGTCATCATCATATTATTAAACAGGTTCCAAGTCGGAGCAATCGGAATTACATAAACGTTAATATTAAACGGATATTTGATCAGAAGCTGCCTCTAAGCTTGTTAGCCGCTAATGGGATAATTATAAGGGGTTAAAGGGTTTAATCGTAACTAAGTGAATTCACAGAAACCTAGTTTATTTATGGGCCATATAATGACTTCATAAAATGAGCTTTTTTAGATCTAAATTTAAAGAATTTGTATGCATTAACTGAGTACTAAGTATGGTATAGTGTAGCCCTTTTAGCATTTTGTTAAAGTAGCATTAGTGCAATATGAATTTCCGCATTTGTGTTCTAATTCCGCTGTATCAAATAGAGATAAATTAAGACAATAAGAAAATTAGGATTAAGGACAGAAAAGACTACGGACACACTAGAATTTATAAATTAGAAGAAACGCATATTGAAATAAAAGAAGCGAATAAAAATCAAAGAAATAAACAGTAACAGATAACAAATTCCTAAAAGTTTTAAAGGTTTTTATTGACATTTAAGCTCTCTTTTTTGGTGAATATCTCAGTGAAAATGCCACACTTGATTTAATGCAGATTAGTCACATAAGTTAGCAGCAAACATGTTTAATATAAAACAATGAACTTGTTTTAGGCATAAACCCGATTTTATTTATTTTTTGCTTTTATAGAATCCCAAACTTTTAATATCTTTCCGATTTTCTTTTTCGCAAGTTTCGTGATGTCTTAATTCAGGTTTTCGGTTCTGTTTCTGGAATAGCCATGAGTTCAAGGCGGTTCCGGTCGATTCCAGGTGCATTCTCGCTGTGCAGCCAAGCCATCGGTATCATTATCATCATCATCATCCTCGTCGCCGGCTTAAAGCTATATAATTTTTATGGCGGAATAACGAAACTCGGTCAGACAGATGAGGTGAGCCACTTGCGGCTATATATTGTGGCTACATTGTGGCCATATATTGTTGGCTTTCGGTGATCCGAAAGTTCACTGAACTGCAGTTCACCAGCGGCTTGGCATTGGGAGCGAGCGAGAGGAGCGATCGATGGGCAGGCACCGTGGGCGCAGAGAGTGCGGCTGCTAAGTGTGTCAGCCCGACAATTACGCTGAAAGTAGATGGTCCACTTTTCCTGAAACCCGTTTACAGTTACTAGCGGCGACAGTGGCAGATGCTGAGAAAGCTGGCGAAATGGTGAGAACGGGGGAATTCGCTCTCTCCCGTTTGCTAACCAGAGCAACTGTAAAGTAACAGCGATGCAACGAAAGAAGTTATCTCTTTCGCTGGCATTACATGGCAAAATCAGTCTACAGATGTAAGTTAACAGTGGTGTTATCTGTTATCTCATGAGTATGCCAACAGCGAGAAAGCTGTAATGCATTACTCTCTCCCACTACCATTACATATCTCTCTCTTACTTTGCTTTTGTTGTTGCATTTTCCGTCTCCCTTTGGTTGATCTCACCTCTTTTTGGCAACGCTCCCTCAATCTCTCCACGCTCAGGTGTGCACACCATGCGGGTGTGTGTTTGCTGTTGCATTTTCAATCTCACTTGCTTACTTATTATCGCTCTCTCCTGTCTCCCAATCTCTCCCCGCTCAGGTATGAATATCGTGTGGGTGTGTGTTCGCTGTCGCACTTGTAAACTGCAACGACCACTTTCTCTTCCTATCTCTCCCTCTCTGACTTATAAGCACACTGATAAGGCGAGAGAAGATGCGTTGCAGCACGATCCGATGATCTCTCTCTCTGCTTGTAACGGCAGAACGCAGGCTATAAAAGCGGCGCATGCGCCGCGCGCTCCTCAGTCGCGCAGCTGCACTCGAAAAGAACACATCGCGCTGTGGTCCGGGTGCCAACTAACGGGTGCTTCCTCCTCCTATCCGAAATCAAATCCATTCAAATTACTGCCAAAATGACAGCCGACGGAACAGCTACGACAGCGCAGCGCGGCGGCGTCCACATCACAAACGAGGTGAGTTCCTGCTTTGCCAAAAAATAATAAGCCAAAGCTCACAAAAGGAACGCGAACGCGAACACACGCCGCGCCGGCATGGAATAATTTATGGAGGTTGCCGCGGGCACTTTTGATTCTGATTACGATTCTCGCTGATACTTATGCTGATTTTTGGTTCTGATTCTGACGATGATGAGTGGCACTCCGAAACTGGCTGCTAATTAGTGCTGCCTCATTAAAAGCGAACGAAACTGTTGCTCGGACACTCGAGACCGCTCTTCACGGTACACACAAAAACGAGAACGAACCGGAGCGAACAGGAACAAGCACGCTCGAAAAGTCGGGTCAAACAAATCTGAAGCGCGCTGGCCTGGTAATGGCCAGACAAAGAACCTATTTACGCTGTGTGCGCCCTGTGCGAAAATTAAATATCCAAATTAATAATCAATGAAAACAATTAGAGCGGGAAAACTCGCTTGACTTTTCCTTTCCTTTCGCCGCCCAAGCCTTTATCCCGCAATATTGGATTCCAAGTGATTTGAATAAATTAGTATTCAACGGCAAACAGCAAACAGCTGCCGGGCCCCGAAAGCAGCTCAAAAGAAAGCAACAGTAAAAAGCAAACATCAAAATATCTAAATTTTCAGTGTGTCCCCCGCGGGCGTCCAGAAAGCAAAAGAAAGACGAGGAAAACAGAAGCAAAATCAAATGCAAATTATAAAGAAATAATAATAATAATGTGGCTAATTATGAGTGAAATTTCAGGAAATCAAATAAATAACGAAGAGCAAGAAGAGTGAGACAGAGACTGCCGGTCATTGGCAGTGAAGTGGAAAACCGTCTTGAAAGCGAATTTAAAGTCAGGAAAACAAAGCACTAAAAGAAGATACAGTTGGAGAAAATGTATAAAATATGATTTATAAAGAATTTTATGTTGTCTGATTTGGAATAATCACTAAATTTCCATAATGTATGGCCTTTTCAACGAGTTCCTATTAAATTACAACTTACAAGAATAAACCCTCATTAGCCTCCCACCCCCTTTCTTTGTGCACTAATAAATATTCCAAGAATTTAAGAATTTAACTTAAAATATAAGTTAGAGTCAGCCAGGTGAGCGAGAACTGCTGCTGCTGCTGTGGTTACCTCATTAGCAAAGTTAAATGAGATTGTGTTACACCTTCGCCCACTAATATGCAAACCGAAACTATAATTAAGCTTAAGCGGCGCAAGAAGAGGCCAATTCAGAGGCCCATTTCCCACCGAAACCGCCCTACCCCGCCGCCCTGGCCCACTTTGTTGGCAAAGTAATTAACGTTTATTGGCTGCGGACAAACAAGAAGTTCGTGGGCGGACGCTCCGAGTTGATGTACATCGCTTACACCCTCTGCTTATTTTCGTAAATTCAATCTCTTCTCGTTGAATATATATAGACCCAGATATATATACCTATATATTCATATGTGTGTCCTGGCATTAGGCGCCCACAAAATGGTAGCGAAGCGAGCGCCGCTGCTCTGCTCTGTCTGTTTGTTTGCCTCGCGTTTAGACTTTTGTTTGTTCGCCCAATATTTGCCACAAATTTTGAGTAAGAATAACAAAAAGATTTTTGCGCGACCGAGTCAACAGAGTGTCGGTGGCACAGTAAGCCCACACACACACAGTACACACAGTACATATTATGAAGTGCTGTCAATCGATGGCAACAATTACCAGGCCAACTAGCCAACGGGGCAACTAGGCGTATGCGTGATGCTGGTGCTCCCTCTAGCATATCACGCATACGCCTCGTATGCAGACGGAAACTCAGCTTGGACCGCACAAGTTTCGGTCAAGTCTTGTGCACAGACAATCTGCAGTTCGCCTGACCGTAATTTAACTTGGCCAACTGCAAACAGATTCAATTTGCATTGCAACATGGAAATGTCTACACAGCAAAAAATATTTCAACATAAGCTCTAGCAAGCAAGCAAGTATAGATATTTAAAAGAATAACCCCGAGTCTGTAAATCTTTTTATTATATTTATTTCACACCAAGAGCTACCATGTTGAATATATTTTGACAACTATTGTTCTATTGTTCGTGACACTTTTGCAGTGCAGGAAAAACCAAAGTGAAATCCCATATGCGGATGGCTTCAAACAACTTCTTATTATTCTCTCGGGTCCCTTTTATTTTGTGGTGTCTGTGGGATTTTTGTCATGCAAATGGAATCTCACATTCTTACGCAAAATTCACAAAGTAAGAGAGGGGCGTTCCTTTTGTATTTCGGGTGGCTTCTCCTGTAAATCCCAGAACCAAGGACCCTTCTCGAGCACTGGCCCTGTAATTTATATTTGTTGGAAATAGTTTTTATGTATTTTTAATTACACACATTCACAACTTTTGCACGAAAGCTTCCCAATTTATCCAGGCAGTTGAGATAAATCGGGTTTTTAGGGTACATTTTAAATTGTTCAATCAATTCTTAGCCCCGATACCCGAATTTAAATAATTCGGGATAAATTTGTGTGCATTTGGGGAATAAATAAATAAAATATAAACCGGGCGACCAATTGATATGCGCATGATTATGCTAACGGCCATTTAGCCAGAACCAAATGGAATACCAAATTGTTTTCCTATTCGGAAACGAACGAAAAATCAAAACAGAAGCTCTATTTTTATTTTATTTTATTTCAACTCCAGCGAGCAGCGCGCGCTCAGCCCTTACCGAAATTTATTTATGTTTTATTTTAAAGTTTTCAAGTACAGCCCCCAGCAGAATCTTTTTGGCCAGCCTGGGGTCAAGGCTGAGATTTGTTTAATTATTTGTTTAATTAAGCGGCAACAAGCGGCTGCATTCGTGTCAGGGCTGCCGCAGAATCTCCAGCCGTTTAAATGCTTTTCGAGTAACAAATAGACAATTGCAGGGTTAACTGCCTGCCCCCTTTGGACCGGCCCCCTTCGGGCCAAAGTCATGGATTGTCATGGCCCGCTGGAGACTCTCAGCTAGCCCGCCCCTCGCGACTTGGCTTGGCTTGACCTGCTCTGCACTGGTGTTTATGTTTTGTGCCAGGTACACGTGGAGTACAAGGGTATATGGTGTTTGTGGCACCTTTTTATTTACAATTGAGACTTTAAGTTGGTTAATAGGATTTTAATTTGGCTAACAGTCTCGTTTTAAAGCTTTCGGGAATAATGATTCAGCTTTGAGTGTAGTAAGAAGTCGAAAAGTTTACCCATTTCATCTCAAAAATTAAAAAACCTATTACTAGGTATCTCCTAGTCGTTTCCCCCTTCCTCGAAATTCTTTCTTTTTATGCCTCGATTTACGACAGACACAGAGCAAACACAAACAGCCGTTGATGGATACTTGGCCATATTTTCGTTACTAAATGCGGGCTCAAAGTTCGCCGGATTTTGAACCTTTCGCCTTGGACGGCTTTCGAAATACTTGAAATTCGCCGGCGAGACGGGCGGGAAAATTCACTCACTGCCACTTGGATGGAAAAACTCGATGCATCCAGCTGAAAAAAACTGGTTGCTGGTTGCTGGTTGCTTGCTTGGCTGGCCTTGGTCTAATCCACATTTCAGAATCCCCAAGCCAGCTTCCACCAGCAACAGGCGGGCGGAGGTAGATTCTGTGGCCAAACATGATACTCGATTGTTTGGCCTAGGTTTTAGCCATGATGCCAGCCGTTGGCCAGAACGAGCATAGCCAACGTAGTTGCGTAGTTGCATTGCCGCTGCAACTTGACTTTGCAATCATACCGTTTTGGACCGTCTCGCGCCAAACAAGTGCCGTTCAAGTGCGGATTGCCAAGATCAATGTGCGACGGGCATGAGTTTCAACAATGATGTATGCCGATGGTTGTTCCTTCCCGATGACTCTCCTTTAATGGCTCTTTTTATGCTCTTCCCCTTGCAGATAATCATCACGGCCATGGACCGATTTGTGTGGTTTGTCCTGCTGGTGGTCATGTCGCACCTGGTCACCGAGTTCACCCGCGTCTCTGGCTATGCGCGCGGCCAGCGCCACGAGTTGGTGCTGCTTAACGATGTGAGTATGACAAGTTGTAGCCATTAACCCGTACTACTATGATTTACCTGTACTTATTCAGAC
The DNA here is from genome assembly GCA_008044355.1 of Drosophila lacteicornis. Lineage (NCBI taxonomy): Eukaryota > Metazoa > Arthropoda > Insecta > Diptera > Drosophilidae > Drosophila > Drosophila lacteicornis. Next base: position 52,184 of record VNKF01013425.1, read on the forward strand.
CCTCCTGCAACCCATGCCCGTCCAGAACATGGTGCTGTACCCCAGCCAGGAGTATGGCCAGTACCAGCAACGTCCCTCCTCCGCGGGCTCTGTGAATAGCCTGCAACAGAATGCGGCCTTGTTGCTGAGTAGCCTGGCCTCGCAGGCGGCACAGGCAGCGGCCGGAATGGGAGCCGGTGCAGCTGCGGTTCCTGGCAGCAATGGGGCCATCCTGTCGCCCGTACAGCCCGCAGCGGAGAACACATATCCAGTGTTCAGTCTGCGACCGCTGATCGACAGCATTTTCGAGGTGAGTTCGCGCGATTACCCCGCAGCAAAGTCGCTCAACCGATTTTTGCGATTTTTCCCGCAGATTCCGATTTCGACACTGCGCGCTGTCAACACTCTGGTGGGTCGACTCACCGGCAGCTATCGCCAGGCCGGGTCCACGACGGAACTGTCACAGAAATCGGTGGCGGCCGGCACCGCCCTGCCCTCCGGCAGGCCCAGTCCACCGCCCAACCTCCTGCCCCATGCCCATCCGGACGCGGAGCGCCATCAAATGCGCGAGGAGATGGCGTAATTTTAGGAGCCCAAACTTTTAGCCAGTAGTTGCGTGTGTGCGTGTCGTTTTTCTGTCAGTGTATGTTTCGAGTGTGCGTGCGTTTTTTTCCTGTGCATTTAATGCGTTTCTTTTGTACCTTTGTGATATATGTGACCTTGTTGTAAGGCTAGCCTAAGGATATTTATGTCCTACCCACAAACAAAAAATTCCCAAAAAAAAACTAAGTTTAAATAAATGTAAAAAAAGATGAAAAAGTAAAGTGAATGGGTGGTTTTAAAGTTAGAAACTAGTGTTGGGTGGGTATACAAAATATTAATATTTAATTCAGGGTTTATTTACAAAGTTTTGGAGAAAATTTTAGGGGGGGGAAATAAATTATTTCAGCTATTCTAGGTAATTATTTTCTAAAAATTTAAATTAAGTGCAAGGTAAGCTTAAATATTATTTATATTTTATTTTAAGTTTAGTTAGCATATTTAAAACAAATTTTAAAGCAAACAACGAATTATTTATGCTTTTCTAATCATTTATTTACTTATTTCAATCAAATAAACAATTTTAAATTGTAAAATTATTATTTTTTGGGTTAGTTTAGTGCTAAGTAAGTTTAAGTATTATTTATATTTAATTTTTAAATCTTTTTACCATGTCTTTAAGCAATTTTAGAGCGATTTACGCTTATTTCAGCTTTTTCAAGAATTAATTTACTAATTTCATTCGCTGAACTACATTAAAATACAGAGAGTTAATAATTATTACAACTCGAACATAGTTGTACATATAAGCAGTTAATAAACCAATTCTTACTTAATTTAAATAACTTTTTTGCTCAACGAATGAATTATTTTACACGAATCGTAAAAAGGCAGCCTCAAAGTATGCAGCGGAAAATAAATTCTGCCTCTTTTTATTCGCATATTTCTGGTTAAAATTCTTGCATACTTTTAGGGCTTACCCATAAAATACGCATCTGTGGGTTAACAAAAAATACGAAAAACACAGATTAATTCATCAATGCAAATAAAATAATATGTAATTAACATTTTTTTGGGGAATTGTGTAAATATTATGAGCCATTGACGTGTCAATAAACGCATCTGCCGTCAAATATATCAGCAGATTGGCGCTAAAAAAAATGCTTCCCTGTAGATTAATCATTTGCAATTGCAATGAAGAAAAAAGGTTATCAAAAGCACAGCGCCACTTCCTGGCAATCAAAATACTGCAAACATTGTTCTACTCATGTCATCGATTTGTGCAGCTCAAATACGTAGCTAAAGGAAATTAATTAATTTTAATGAGATTTTCATTTCCATTTTAACGTAATTAAAGAGAATGAAAAATACGTTTTTTATCAACGATAAAGTGTCCCTTTTTTTTCCCCAAGGTAATCATGCGTGATGCAAAGGACCAGAGACCAAACCCAAACCATCCGCAACGAATCGCCAATGAATTGAATTTAATTATATATTTTCTCTTGGACCCTTTTCGGTGGCATTTGATTTCGGCCATCCGTCGAAATTATCTAGCACGTGCGCTGCGGATTTTGGCCAAAAATGGGAGCCACTAAGCAGAAGCACAGGCGGCTTTGTTTGTCATTTGAATAACTAATGAGCAGAGAGAGGGGGTTCAAGAAACCCCAAAAGCGAAATGGGTTTACCATCAAATTCGATGGAAACTTTAGCACATAAAAGAACCGAGCCAAACCGCGCTATTCAATACTTATTAATTTGTCCGGCTGCAATTGCCAATCGCAATTTTCCTGCAGCTTCGGTGGAGCGTGAACGATTATAAAACCAAACCGAAAACCGAAAACCGAATCTGTTTATGGCCAAATGCAGCCGACGGCAACCGCAGACGTCCGAATTGCCAAAAGGCTTTAAAGCAAAAAGTGACTGGCACAAGGGAAGCATGCGGGCCGGGGAAACTGCCAAAATAACGCTGCATATTGGCCATAAACCGGTTTTTTCAGAACTAGCCAAATCGGTTGCAGTTTAATGGGGCGTATGAGTAATGTCATGGATCTACAAGCAATTGTATTTCATGTTATTTTTTTCAATCTGTAATTAATGTAAGCCTCGGCCAATCTAAGATTAATATATATTTGATTATTGCTCAGGGTTAATTGATTGTTTACGACTCTGAACTTAAACTTATATAATAGAAACTTTAATGTAGATTACTTGGGAAAATGTGAATGAAAATATTGGGTGAAGGAAATAATTTGTATTTAATTTTTTTAAGAAAAACATATTTTATATTTGATTAAAAAATTTATTTTGGAATAATATCTATTTAAACATTAATGGAAATATTACAAATAGAAGCTTATTATTTAAAACTATAAATTATTTACTGTCTAAACAGTTTTATTTAATTTCTCTATATACATATTTTGAAACTAATTTGTTAAGTAACATTTTTCTATAGCTTCTTATTTATTTTAATTATATTTAAGCCTCAACTTAAGTCAAAATCGTTTCTAAATAATGAACTTTTTTAAATTAAATTGCTGGCTCTTTAAAAAGCGTTAAACTGGTCTGAATACATATTATTTCGGCCATTCTAAAATTAATTTAAAATTACTAGACTGAAACTTAGGTTCAATTTCTTTATTCTTGAGAGAAACGATTAAAGGAACAAATGCGTAGTACTTAATGGTTTAATACAATTTTTAAAAAGTATTAAACGTATTTAAATTAATTTTTATTATTTTTCTTGTAAATATAATCTTAAATAGGCCCGGTTTTCATTAAATAGTTAATTTTCAAGGCATATCACGCTTTTAATAAATATATTTACTCTTTAATTGCCTTAAACCCAACAAATTAAGTTAAAAGTTCTTTTTTTCCATGAATAAATAACAAAACCCGACCACTGACCACTGAAAATACAGCCCCGTCATTGGGTAGACACATGTCTGAGAGATGTTTCCAAATTCTCACCCAGTTGTTAGGACAGGTGCCGGGACGGGCTTTCAAAGTGCTAATAGGTCGCCGAAAAATACAGTATACATAACTCAGAAATTCTTGCATCATCATCATTGGCATCGCTGCACCCAGCAGCACAGCTCGGAAGATAATAAAATATAATAAATAAAAAGCAAGAAGGAAGACACCAGAACAAAGGCAGTCTCCTATATAAATAGGCGCCTGCTTATTTAATTGCGACACAATTCCAGTTTGCGAGCCATTACAAGCCGCAGGCAGAAGAAGACCCGAGACAGAAGAAAGACACAGCGGTCGGAAGAATTCAAGTTTAAGCCCGGCTCAAAGCAGCCACTCGGCCACTCGACCACTCAGTGCAAAGCGAAATCGCGACGCGACAACAACGAACCGCCGGCAGTTCAGAAGAAATATTTCAAATAAATTAATAAAAACAAAGCAGAAGCAGAAGCAGATCTACGACAGGTACATAGTCGTCGTTAATTAATCAGAAAAGTTGGAATTATGCTCAGCCGCTCCCCACAATAAGTGCGAGGAAGAATTCTCGGGGAGAAACGCGCTTCGCATACGAAACGAGTCTGGAATTGATTCAGACTTTGGATTTTCTCGTTTTCTAGCCGCTCTCTCGCAAAATGTTCGTCTTACTTGGAGTGCTCTGCCTGCTGCAGACGGCCAGCCTGGTGCCCGCCCAGGTGAGTCCATCCAGTTCCGAAAAATTAATTAAAAGCATCCAGTCGACTGACACCGACACCGACACCTGCCACCGCACGCACACCGCGCGAGGACCAAAGTGTCGGGCCCATTTTGTGGGCAGGACCAAAAACCAGTCGGTAGTCAGTAGTCAGTGCGGTTCGAAAATATTTTAATTACAACGCCGACAACTCGCTATTTATTTGTGCAAAGCCGCGTTTATGTGGCAAGCGATTCCAGGAATCAGCCTTAAAAGTTCAAGATCCAGCTGACTCATATTTCTAAAGAGACAGATACACATTTCTCAGCCCTAATTGACGCTGAATTCATTAACTTTGATTAATAGAGCAATCAATGAATTGCATTTCCTTGATGTCAACAGAGAGAGAAAGGTTTACATTTTATTCTATATGTTTTTACAAAATTATTTAATGTGTAGAAAAGGTAAAATTGATTAGACTTTGGTAGAGGCTTAGAAAAAACTCCAGCCTAGGTGATTTTCTTCGAGAAAAATATAAACATGTTGTCATATCTAAAGATTTTTAATGGAAAATGTTCTTTAATTCTTCTTAAGATATAATTTTTTAATTTTAATTAATTTAATTTAAAGTATTCAAAGCTTAAAAAAATATAAAGAAGCCTTTTTTATAATTTACTGCCTTAAAGGAAATAGAAGGCCTGCAATTTAGACTTTATTATATATATATTTATAAATTATTTATAAAAGATGCATTTTCTCTCATAATTAAACCAAGACAAAAAACACTAGTGAAAAACCCCTAAACTTCTTCAATTCCTCCACAATTTCCTTGCTTAAACCCTGAAATTAAGCCACATTTAATTCCTTAACTAAAATTCCCCGCATAAACCTATTTAATCCATGGAAATCCGCATTAGAAATCGACAGCAATCAATGCCACAGCACAGATATCAAAAGCCAGTGACTCGCGATGATTTTGTTTTGCGGTTCGTGGCCACAAATTAATGGCAATGATCAAAGGCGAAAGTGCAAATGCGAATTTTCGGCCAGAGTGCAGCGTGAACTTTCGGCCAGGTCTTAAACCGTTGTTGCACAATGTCCCGGTAATGGTAATGGAGAATTTTTTAGTGTGGGATTTCCCAAAGCGCCAGGCCTCTAATTACAGGCCAAGGCAGCCAAAGCTAGCTTGATTTTCTTACCTGCCGGGATAGCAATTACCCACCTGAGTTGTTGGCTCACTTGCTTATCATTAATCTTAGGTTTCACGAGCCACGACCAACTATAATACATTATTTTAATAACCGCTGCTGCTGGCTTTACTGGCTGCCTTGAACTTTGACTGCCGCGGCTAACTAATATCAATTTAATTGCGTTTTTTCAACGCCGATTACTCATACGCAGTGTTGCACATGCTGAAATTTGCTTGCGGCATTTGAGGGTTTATAGCGGTTTTACTGGGCTTAACATGTATTCAAATAATAGTTTTTTTTGCTGTTAAAGAACTGTGTAAGGTTAGTGCTTTGAAATATCAATTTAAATTAATTAAAACGAAGAAACAAAAAAGAAATACTTATTTTGTGAATGAACTTTATATTTATTTAGCTTTACTTCATACGAAATAATTTGTTTACATATTTAAATACCATTTTTTCTTAAACTCCCAGCAATAAACTCATAAAAATCAACTCTGTCTAAAGCTTTAATATCCTTAAGAGATTACAGTACATTCCTTTGAAACACCAATTAGAAACGGCTTACATTTTTGTGGTTTCTTTATTTGTCAGGGGGATTTATTTATGAACAAATTCCTCATGTCATTTAAGGCCTTTGACAGCTTTAAGGTAAGCCTTAAGCCTTGGTCAGCCAATGGAATTTTCACACACAGAACACTTTCCTCGCCCTTTTAGCACCTTTTTACCATTGTTTTGCTTTTTCTTTTGAGATTTTTCCAACCTAAAGTTTATTTCTGGCTCGGGGGCTACAAGAAATTAGATTTTAATCAACGCATGCATGAAATTTGCATTTGCCAGCTAAGAAAAACCCCAAATAATTTTTTTGTGGCGGGTCGTGGGAATTGAAATTAGGTGGCACCTAAAGAGTCCTGAGAAGGGTTTCTCTTGCGGCAGCAATTCCCTGGAATTCATGCAAATTGCTAGCTATTCATTCCATATCTGAGCTTCAAGCGTAGGAATCCTTTTAGTTCTTTCTTTCTTCAAGTTAAATATATATTTTTCAGTGGGTTCATGACCCGAACAGCAGCAATCTTTAATCTGCCGCTGGCCATTACCCTAAATTAGCCAAACACAATTGTGGCAGTTCGGTTGTCAACTCGGTATATATCGGGCGGGGATCCTTATCAAATATGGCAATTGTACAATATTAACTCTCCCTCCGCACAGGTGAAAACATTTAAATTATGCCTGGCAAATATTGAACAATAGAGGTTGGCAAAAGCAAACAAAGCTTCAGCTCTTTGTTTGGCTAAATAAATTCTGCAGTCGTTTATTTCATTGCAATTATTTCATTAATTTACCTAGCTTTGGCCATAAAAAGAGCAGTACAACTTTTTGTTTGCCTTTCAGCAGAACAAGAGATAAATTAAATAGAGTTGGGTTTCATTGTTTTCCGGGGGGGAAACTTTTTCATAACCAATTAAATTTGTATTAAATGCTTATTTAGCAGGGGAGATGGTGAAGAGATAACATATTTATAGGATATATATATATGATGATATGATAGAGGATATATACTCGTTTTTGGCATTTGAAATTATCTTAGATTAAGGTATTTATCTCTTTGCCTTTTATACTACTCTAGGCAGAATTTTTAAAATAGAATTTAGTAGGTAAATAGGGAAATATTGTTTTGTATATAAAGATTACACAGTTAAGCTTTTAATTTCCATATTATATTAACAAACCAAACAACCTTAGTGCCAACCTTTAAACTGCTTTAGCGAGACATTAAACCTTGATAACAGTTTTCAACTTTTTAGCTGTAATATAATTATATTTTTCAGCTTCAGTGTCAGTGACAAAGTTTATAGTCGAAAGAGCCACAATTTTATAATAGTAACAAATTCATAAGCTCTAGTTTTAAAGGTGATTATAAACTTTGTCTTTAATGCCTTGCCTTCACTTTAATCTTGCTTAATGAGATATCTATAAATAACTTTGAAAATAAAATTGTCAGCAGTTATTGCTGTGTCAATCTAGTTTACTTTTATACTGGAAATTCTGGTTATTAACACTAAAGTTGCAAAGTTAATTGAGAAATATTCCACAAGGGAAAATAAAAAGATTATTTACGAGGGCATGGCAAGTGGAAATGTAAATCAAAGTTATATTAGTATTTACATACGTTTATCTAGGTAATTTCTTTGGATTAAAATATGGAAAATAAGTTTTAGAATCTTTAATAAATTAAAAAGTAACCAGTGAGGCGATTTTACACTTAAATCTTTTTATCTAACATCAAAAATAATAAATAAAGCCTAGAAATACAGTCCTAAAAAATATTTCCAGCACTTGCAAAGCTAAAATAACTTACTCTTATTATATAGAATTTTAAAACAATTAAATGTAGTGTATTTTTCCCTGTGCACCTTGCCTGTAAGTTCATATCGTTGTCTAGATTTCTACACTAATTGTTATTTACAACTTCGAGTCTCCTCTTAAAGTGCTTGTTCTCGTAAAAACAGCAAAAACCCATATTAGGTTATAGGTCCAGACCGTAGATGGCCACTTCCAGATGAGCCTGCTCCCGGCTCTGGTTTTGGTTCTGGTTCCTCTGGCAACGCAGGACCACAAACTTCTGGCCAATGCCACCTGCCGTAAGATATGCCTCTGCTCCTTCGCTCAAATCCTCGACATGAATACCCGTAATCCGGTAGTTATCGCTGGCATTCTGCCGGAGATTCCCAAGGAGATTAAGCAATTTGCAAGGCCTGCCTGCTGCTGCTGGCATCTCTCACCTGCGAGCCGTAGACGAGATCCCGGCCGGGGGCAGCTGGCGTTAGGTAAACATCCTCGGTGAGCAGCGGGCTGGCGTATTTGCCGACATGTCCCCAGGTGACCGAGGCGCCATCCCCCAGCACAAGCAGGCACAACAGCAGGCCCAGCCCCAACATCGACACCCACTCCCTGGCACTTGTCAACATGACAACATGTGTCTCTGTTCGGTCGCTGTCTTCGTTTCTGTCTCTATCCCTGTCCCTGGATTGGGATTCTGGTCTTCCACCTTGGCTAGCAGCTGCTCCACCTCCTCTCCTGCTCGTGTGAAACGCAAATGAGCCGCCGTCAGGAGGCCAAGTTAAATATTGTCGGTGGTGTTGGCCTGGAAAGGTTCTTATCAGCCAGACAGGTGTGGAATGGCCTCTCTCGCTCAGTTTGTTAGAGCCATTAGGGTTATTGTCACGATAGTTATACACTTACCTTTTACTGATAAATATTATTATAAAAAAAAATTATTTAAATAATTATATTACCATGAGCAGGTGAAAACTATAGGAAATACTAATAGAAGGTTGCTTTTTCCCACTTTATATTATTACTAAAATATCTTTCAACCTTTAAAAACCTTTTGTATATTTAAATAAATTATATGCACATTTGCATATTTCAATAAATACATTTAACTAAAGATTAGATAGTATTTTACACTTACCTTTAGGTTACTGATTAATATTATTAATACAAAAATTATATAAAAAAATCTATAACAATTAGCAAGTGGAAAACTATCGCAAATACTAGTAAAAACTTGCTTTTCCCTTCTTTTTATTATTACTAAAATATATTTCAACCTTTAAAAACCGTTATAATATTTTAATAAATTATATGTACATTAAATATCTATGAAATATTTCAGTAAATACATTTAACCAAAGATTAGACTGTATTCTATCTCAAATACTAGTAGAAACTCGCTTTTCGTTCTTTTTATTAGTACTTAAATATTGTTCAGCCTTTAAAAACCTTTCTAATACTTAATTAAATTATATGCACATTAAATATCTATAAAATATTTCAATAAATATATTTTACTAAAGATTAGCCTATATTCTCTCCTAAAAATTAATAATTTAAGCCTACAAAACATTGTAGATCTCTGTAGAAACATAAAGAGTATTTTTAGGTCACTGAATTCTATAAAAATAACTACTCCGCATCGGTTTGTTTGCTCTGGGTTTGTTTTGCTAGCTGTTTAGGTGTCATAATTATTGATAACTTCTGTGGAACGTTCTCGGCACTCTCATTAACCGAGTTTTTACTATCGTTCCCTCTATCTGGAGTACACGTTATCTGCGGATCGAAGTTATAGCTGCTTATCTGGAGTTCTAGACATAGTTACCTCTCCATGACATTACTCACAGCACAAACTGTGCAAATATTTACCCAACATTTCCCAAACGGAACTTCAGCGACCTTCAGCGATTTGAGGCGTTGAGAAATTCCGCTTAAATTGATTAACACAATGCTTTGGGCGCCCAGGAATATTTATAAACTTACTTAACCGGGCACAAAGGCTGATGTTTGCCTGTTTTTTCGGCCAAAAGTTGGCCCCGTAACTTTACAACTATATTGCTAAAAAGCGGACCGAGCGAGCGCCTAAAACTTTTGCTGCGAACTTTGAATAGCATTAAGTATACGCAACGTGCGCCGCCGAACTTTGTGCCAAAATTCTCACATCCTCACCGCCTCCCCCTCCAGCTGATTACACTGCGCGACGGCAAGGTGGGCGTGAACTTTGCCGGATACCACGCGGATGCGGGACTGGGCGGCCTGCTCACGGGCAACTCGGCACACGGCGGACTCAGCGCCTCCGCCGGAACTCCATGGGGCGCCCGGGCAGCCGCCGGTCTAGGCGGCAATCTTGATGGTGAGTCTGAGTCGGAGTCGGAGTCTGGGTCTGATTCAATTAACCACCTTTTTCCTCCTCCCCAGGACGCACCTCGGGTCTGGGCTATGCCGCTGCCCAGGCCAATCCCTCAGTGGGTGCCAGTGCCCTGCTGGGTGGCAGCGTGGGCGAACAGGGTTACATCGGAGCCGAGGCCCACAGTCCGGGCAGGAAGGTGATTTCCTCCAAGCAGCACAGTGTCCAGCCAGCGGCGTATCCTGCCGATCCTGTTGATCTGCCTTCACCCACCTCCGCACCTGGGGCTCCTCTGCCCACCGCCAGCAGCCACATCCAGAAGGTCAAGCCGCCGAAGAAGTACTCGCTGATCAGAACGGATGTGAGTAACAAGAAATTATATAGTATATGAGGGAATTTTCTGGGGAATATATATATATATATATATATATAGGTTCCAAGCAGGTTTCTAAGTTCCAAAAAGTATCTAAAAAAAATGAAGAACTTTAGTTCTTCTTCTTGAGTACAGACGTACTTAATTTAAGGATAAAACCATTTCAATTCAAGAATATTTGTACTCTATTTTGGTGTAAGTACTTTTGTATTTATTTTGAGTTTGTTTGCTCTCAAAGTAATTAAAAACAACTTACTCTTAGAATTATAAAAAAATTCTTAAAATAAGAATAGTGTGAATTTGAGTACGCGGATTCTCAATTTCCGGATTCCATACTTATCTCTGTTTACTTAAAACCCCCATTAAATCCTTAAGTAAAGCCTTTATCTTATTTATTTGTTTATTTATTTATCTTATAAGAGAGATTTCCTGTTATATTTTTCCCCGAAAAGACCTGCATCTCTTGTTATAACCTTGTTTGCCTTTAATTTTACAAGACTCGCAGCATCGTTCAACTTTCCAAAAGTTTAAAATAATCAATAGATCGTAAAATTTACAAAAGTTACAGTCGCCTTCAAGGTATTACTCGAAAGTATATAAAGTTTACGGCGAAAAGATGCCTTACAATGCCTCGAAGTTCTTAAATATTTCTGGGAAAATCTCAATTCGATAGTTAAAGTTGCTCGCGAACTTTCGCAGTAAAATTAAGAGGCAACTTAAGCTAGGCTATGGCTTTTCAATTGCGCAATTTCTGGGAAAACAGGACAGGCTATAAATCCTCGACTAGTATTTAACTAGAACGTCCTCCAAATGAGTGCGTGCGGTTGAATATTGATCAATTGCCATGCCAAGAGCAACAACAGGCCAGCCAAGCAATCAATCTATCGGCACCAGCCTCATCCACCCGCCGCCATTCATGTTTTAGCCGGACCACAGCGACCGAGTCATTGAAAATCATGTTAAAGCGACCGCCGATGCCGCTGCGGTGGATAAACACCAACTCGCGGCCTCCGCCCCCCTGCCCGAATCGGTGATAATTGTCAAGCGGCCACGCCTACGCGTCAAGCACAGCCGCCCTCGTCCGGTGCGGCAACGGACCGTATACGTGATGCAGCAGCGAATTCCACAGCAGCAGGAGCAGGAGCTGGGGCAGGAGCTGGGGCATCAGGACGAGCAACAGTCGCTCGTTGAGGTAACCGTAGCAACAACATTGAATGCGGTGCGAACAGATACAAATACAGCTTACAGATACACAAACTCACAGATACACGGGGAGAAAAGCGATTTAAGCTTTAACATCTGGGTTTTCAGATTGCACACGTAGATTAAGCCTATGAAGCACGCCTGATTCCGGGGAAATTAATGGAAACCGATTTATAAATAATTATAGGAATTAATTGAGTATATAAGTTGGTATTGTTAAAAGTTTATTGATAAATATTTATATAAATACATAATTTTTAAAGAGTTTTCTATAGATATTTATCAAGTGTCGCCTTTATACTTATACATTTTGAATAGAATAATAGAAAAATATTTTATTTATAATTTCAAGATAAATATTTACATTTAAACCCCTTTCGATTAGCGTTTTTAAATTAAGAAACCTAAGAACCCTTTACAATATTTAATTAATTAATTACCACTTGCTAACTTTATTATATCAGTGAAATTTATTTTAATAAAATTTTAATTAATTAATTAATTAATTATTTTAATAAAATTTTAATTAATTAATTAAGAAATATATATTTTTATTTAATGTAAATGCGAAAACTTTAACCCACCTTAAAATCTGCCTAAAAGTATGCTATAAAAAATATAACTTGAAGCCTAGCATACGTTAAGGCACTTTTAAAAGAGAATTTAAATCGTGTAAGATGTTTTTTACCTTCTGTTGGTATTTCTGTTAACAAAAAACTATTTCCCCAGTGCAGATACAATACCAAACCCAGCACACACACTCGCACACCCCACAGAATACACAAATTGTTGGCTTTTTGGTGGAGCTCTGGACACAAAACTTTCGCTTTGAGGCGGAATAACATTTTCGGGCTGTAATTTTATTTGAAAACATTTGCGGACAATGTGGACAGAGGGGTCAGCTCAGCTGCCACTTGCTGGCATTATTATTTCAGTGAAATTTATTTTAATACAATTTTAATTTTTTCTCCCTGAACCCTACTTGAACTTGTTTTTTGTGCATGTGGTGCTCGCTTGCTTTTGAAAAAAATTTACGTAGCGCATATTTGCCCGCAACTTATTATGAATATATATCTCATAACTTATTATATATATCTCAGGTGCCGGCGAAGAGCGAGGCCAAGGTGGTCCAGACCCATAAATACAAGTCCGTGCAGCGAACTCCGGGAGTGAACAACCGCTTTATCGCACCTCAGGCCCAGGGACCCGTGGGACTGGCCCTTGATGTAAGTTAAAAACGGGGAAGGGTCTGGAATTTGAATTTCTGAAAATCAATATTGAAACGATACAAAAATTGCAAGGAGGCTATAACAAAAAATATAGAGATAATTATTTGAGAAAATAAGTCGAATTTCAAGCACGAAAAACGTTAACTTTTAACATATTTACAAATAAATATTAAACAAAAAAATACAACAGTTTTTGCGCCCGGCTCTCGGAAAAGTAGTGATTGCAGATCCTTGATTCCCATTTTATCGATTTACTATCGATATATTTTAAGTTTATTTAAATAATAAGCTATTTACACTAAGGTTGCATTATAAAAAACGTACTGTTCATATCTAGAATTCGTTTACCTGCATAATATGATGTTATTTTTCTAAAGCCAAAACTCAACCGTTTTCGAGTCCGGCTCTCGGAAAAGTAGTGATTGCAGATCCTCGATTCAAATAATATTCCTAACTCATTTTTATAACAAGCTATTCACACTACAGTTACATTTTATAAGACGAACTTTCACATCTAGCGTTCGTTTATCTGTACAATACGATGTTTCTACTAAGCTTTATTATTTTTCATTATTTATTTACTATTTAATATTCATTATTTTCCCCTACAGATTCCCATTGGCATCCTGCGCTCGCTGCAGCAATCTCTGACCGCCCTCACCGGCGGAGCAGCTCAACCCCAGCAACAGCCCGCTGCTGTCCAGAATCACTAAGCTAAGCTCCTCGGTCGGAGGTCCTGGAAAATCCAGTTAACGGTATTTGTAAGCCCTTCTCTAAGCCTCAACCGGTGAAAATCAATAAAGTGTTTACGCACAAGACAAAGCCAATTGTATTGAATAAAGATGAGTGACAAAGGAAATCGGCCATAATTGAGTTTCCCGAGACAGTGTCAGTGTGGCTGTGGCATAAAATAAAGCTCATACAGTGGGTATAAGCTAAACAAATTAAGCATAGGGAAAATATATTAATAAACTAGTTAGTTGGTGTTTCTGGCTTTGAGTAAAGGGTCGGCTAAATATCTAAATTAAATTATATATTCAAAATCTGGGAAATTCCCTTTACTGATTCACACTGTATTGGTAATGGAAATTCGAAGAATCTCTTTTGGAAATTAATTGAAAGTGTTGTAGGTGCTGACACGTGCTGTGTTTAATTTTCATTCTATTTGAACTGGACAAGACATTCCATCCTGTGAAAGTCAAATAGAAAATCAGTTCGAAATAGTAAACAGTCGTTGGTCAAAGCACTTAACTTCTGGCTACTATGGAGTGTGTTTGCTCCTGGCTCTGTCAAGGATCTGGCAGCCATGTTTGTTGTTGATTAAAAAGGTTCTCACTCAAGCCATTAAATCAAATGCCACAACACAATGCAGGCAAATGAATTGAAATGGCATCCGAGCATATTGCCACTGCCGCCGCCGCCGCCAGGAGCTGTGAAAATTCGCTGGAAATTCCAAGCTTGTTTATTTAGGGGCTCCGAGCGTGTGTGTACGTGTGGAGATCCAGACCCCAGACAAGATATGGCACACACACACGCCACCACCACACACCACTATCACCATTAAGTGTGAGGCAGCAAAATATTTCACACTCCGCAACCGCAGGCACTTGGGTGCCCCAAATTTAGATGGGGCGGGGGCCTGCACCAACAACGAGGACAACCAGGACATGCATTGTGTAAATGTGCTTAAATACTCTGAGGGCTTTTATGCTTTTAACCCCCCCCAGCTCTCGGCTCGCAAAGTCACGAGTCGCCGGCTGGCCGTAAGGGTCAGCGCCTGTTTAGGACCTACCCGACTCACATCCTGCGGCTGGCTGGCGTTGTAGTGGCCGCTATTTAAATTTCTTAATTAGTGCTTGGCCGGGAATTTATTGCCCGTTAGTCGTTAGTCGGTGTACTAAACATCCGATGGGGCATCCTTTTACAGTCCTTTCGCACAGAATAAATGTGCAACAGGCTTTTAGGGCCGGGTCCTTGCATTGTATCCTTTAAGGGAATTGAAAGAAAACATGATTTAAGCTATGCAAACTCCAGAAAGGTAGTCTTTCTTGTCTTTATTTTATTTTAAGAATTTTGAGGAGTAAATTGAGAGAGAGCTTTGGTTTTTCTTAAATTTCTTTTAGTTCTAACTAATAATTAATTCTTGTGTATTTCAACAGAGCTTTAAATCGAAACCTAATGAGTTTATTTTATATTTATGAGATATTTCCCCCATTTTTCTTTATTCTAATTTGTAGTTAATCATTTTCTATTTTTATTTCCCTGCTTAAATAATGCTTTCCATGGCGGAAATAATATAATAATGGCCTTTTAATTTAAATTAATGCTTTTCCAACTGAACTCACATGCATATTCCCCAAAAAAATATAAATCTTTTTGCTAGATAAAAACATGCCTGCTCATTTTTCATGAAACTAAGCTACAGGAAATTAGGCCCAGGCCATAATTTAAATTTTTCTTTAAGAGCACAGCATGCGAAATTACATATTTTTTCAATAATTTCCCCCGTATAGACATAGTTGGGCCTTTTGCGTGTGTTTGTGTACAGTTTGTGTTGGTCTTTTGCTCAAAAAAATAGCCTGAAGGAGAAACAGGAGCTGAGACCACAGGAAATCGGCGAGGGAGGAGGTCAAAGGCTCGCCGCAACTGGAGCTCGATTCGTGGGTCGCGGCTTGCCTCATTAAATTTAACGCACGTGCCGCACAAATTATGTTTACACACAGGCACACACTCGCTGTCCGAGTGGGCATACATTTAAACATTCCCCGTACTTTAGAGTTCCAGTACAAAGGGAAATGCTAGTGGGAAATTGAAAAGGTTTTTCGGTTCTTCGGTTTTCTGTTCTTTTTCTTGTCTACCATTTATGTGGGCCACAAGAAGGAATGAATAGCTGGTCTAGGTTAAATCATTCAACAAATGTGTGCTCACACACACTGACAGCAGAAAACCGCACACACATGTCCTTATTAAGTTGCCTTCTTTAGAGCCCGCCGCCCCAAAGGTAGGCAACATAAAATTTCAGTAATTTGTTGACGAGACCGCACTCCAAATTGTGCTGTTGAACTTAAAGTTTAGCTGCACAGCGAATCGAATTTTCCACATTTATATAGCTTTTATTTTGCACTCTGCCTAATTGCAGGAAACTAATTTGCTCGCATTTAATTTCCACACGAAATGCGATGCCTTTGGCTTACGTTTCACAGGTTTTAAGCATTAAATTACATTAAGGGTAGCTTTAAAAATATGAGCAAGGGCAACAACTGTATATACCTAATGGTTAAAAAATATTTAATACATTTAGGAAATACTTTTTAAATATAGAAATGTGTTATTTTTAGGACAATTTATTTTTACATGGGTCTTGAAGAGCTTTTCGGCCCTAAATTCCTTTTAAAATATATTTTTTCAAGCCTAAATATAAAAAAAATTGTTTGTACATGCCAAATTTTTTAAAGATTTATATTTCATAAACCTAGGTAGATTTTAAGATATTTTTAATACTAAACTAGTTTATTTGAGTATCTAGCTCCTGGTTGCTCCTGTTTATTTCCTATTTCTTACCTATTTCTTACATATTTCTTACCTATTTCTCACCCATTTCTTACCTATTTCTTACCTATTTCTTACCTATTTCTTACCTATTTCTTACCTATTTCTCACCCATTTCTTACCTATTTATTTTCTAATATTCCCTTCACATTACGTTTATTTCCGTCTTAAAGCCCTTCAATTCCCGGAAATCAGCATAAATGTGTAAAATGTGCGGGTAATGCTCAGCGGTGCGTTGGCGAAGTAAATCGTTGCCGGGCCAACGCTGCGTATGCTTGATATCCAAGTTGAACTGCAGACTCCATCGGCAGGTAACTAACTGTGGCACTTATAAATATTCATTGCCCGCCCCAGCTTACGCAGATCGAGTGCAAAAAGCTCGAGCATAAATATTCATAAAGATTCCACGGCAACTTGTATGTGAGATCTGGAATCTGTGGAATAAAAAAAATCCTGCAAAACTTTTCATTCTCCGCTTGTCGCTCTTCATTAAAGTTTTCCCGTACTTTAGCCGGAAAATTCCTCACTCTCTCTCTCTCTCGCCGCATTTGCCCAAACAAGCAAACAAACCAAGACGTAGGACACACGTGCACCTGCCTACCTGTTCCTTCTATATATGGCATCCAAATATGCGCTGTCTGCGTTATTAATGAGTCGCCTCCATTTAATTGAAGCAATGTGATTGTGGCCATTGCGACAGGTGGCGGTGGTGGTGGGAGGGTGCGTTGATCCGACCGGGCCTGAACACCTGTCGTGTCTGGGCATATGCAAATTCACCTTGCCACGTGCTCCGGGCGACTCCTGATTCCTGTTGGCCCGGTTGGGCTACGAGCTAAGAGTGTCAACGCACACACAGTTCGTGGAAATGTTATCCTTTATTGTCGGCATTGCTTCCGAAACGTGTGATTCCACCGCAAAGAAACATTAAGCTTAAATTGGGGCAAAAACACATCAAAGTTCTGTCAAATAATTCAAATTAAAATGTATATTCGGTGCAAAAGGAGTTTGTATTTATTTAATTAAATTCAGGAAACTAAAGCAAAGAAAATGTTTAAGGAAAAGAGAATTTATAATGGGAATAATATATATTTGTCACTAGTTTCTGTTGATTTATGAATATATTTAAAGATTTCCTGCAATATAAATCCATTTAACTATAAAACTAAAGATACATTGTTAGTTTATGAAAATTTAAAAGAAATGCCCTGAAGTTTATTATTATAACCCTTTATAATTAATGCTAACTATTCTTAAAAGTAAATATTTTAACTTTAAACTGAAAACTTCTCTGTTTTTGGTAAGGAAAAAGTGTAAAAAACTTTAAACTCCTGCCTCCCTGCTTCCCCTTTAAATGTATTCTAAAAGTCACCTCCCAACCTCCTTAACCGCTTTAAATATTTTATGTTGAAACCGTAAATAACAGAAACCCCAAACTAAAGCGCGCACGGGGAACTCTTTATTTTCTGTGGCAATGCAATGAATAAAAGGAAAGGTTTGTTGCCAAATATACAACTCGATAAATCGTGTACCTTAAGCGAGTGAATCGTAAACTTGGCCAAACTCAAGTTAACCGCAAATATTCAGGAACTCTGTCAACAGGTCCTTGCTCCCATATATCCTGCGGTAAAGGTGTAAAAGGCACAAACTTAATGTGTATTTCAATGGAACATTGTATTGAAAATGGCCACAAAGCAACAGATGCCCCGGGATTTGTGGTCGTGAACATAGAAGAAAATTATGGAAAAGCCCCGCGATAAACCACAAAACAAAGACCGCAAAATCTCTCTTTGAGCCCAAAATATACACATTTAAGTCCGTAGGAAATATTTTAAGCGATCAAATTGCAGCAGTTTGGTCTGCCACCTTGGCAAGCTAAAAAAAAGAGGAAATAAATTCCTGAGTTGAGTTGCAGAATTCGCAGAGCCAAAAAGTGCTTCCGCCTCTTGCAGTGCCTTTTTGCCATTTGGTAATAAAATCATAAATCCCCAGCTAAAAGTAAAAGCGGCGAAGGCGACGCAAAGGAAAAGGAAAGGAGTTGCCGAAAAATACGAACTCCGGGCTTGTCAGGAAGCGGAAATTACGTTGGCCCGTCTTGGGCTTAACCTTTGTCTTCGCCGCTTTTTGCTGCCGTTGCCGTTGGATGCCGGCCATGAATGATTGCAGTTTAAACTCGCCACCGCCGCCGGAGCTCGTTTCTACCCCGTTTGCCAGGGGCTTCTTTTTGGGAGCACCTTGTGCCCGTCCGTCCGCGGGCTTTTATGAAGCTCCTTTCCGCTTGGTTACATTTTTATAGCTGCAACAGCGGCAGCATAATTAATTCCATTTTACGACGACAACGGGGAGGGAAGAGTTGCAAAAATGCATAAAGTCAATTAACTGAAAAAGCAGCCGGCAAAGAACAAGGGCAGGCTCCGCAGGACAGCAAGGATACGAAGCAGCAGCAGGATGCTGATGAGGTTGTAGTGGCTTAACTGAGCATGCTGTAAATAAATCAACGGTCGGAGTTGGTGTCGGGCATAAATTCTGGGTTCCTCGGCCAAAGAGCAGTCCATTATCCGAATGTTAACTTTTTATAAGTGTTCGAGAATTCTCAGATTTCGCTTAATTTTTTCATGGCATGCAAATGGAATTAAATGGAAATGAATTGTGTTCCTTGAAGGGAATGGAGATTTACTTGCGGATTTCTTTGCCCTTCGTAATTATTTAAATAACGAGAATCAGTGAAAGTTGAGTGAGGAGAATCCAGGGATTTTAATGAGGTGAAAAACTTAATCTTTAAGCATGGCTGTTACTTACATATGTACTTATATACCAGCTATGACCTTTAAAATATAAGTTTATAATTGTTATTTAAATTTCTGATTTTTTCTTAAACTAAATTGCAAAGTAAATTGAATTTTAGGTGATATGGAACGTGGGTCATTTAAAATAAACTTTCTAAAATAAAAAAAAGGTCTTTTTTTATCTTAATTATGTGAGCAATTATTTTTGCTCTATGTAAATTTAATGCAAAAAACAAGTTATAAGTTATTTTATTTAATTTATATTTATTTTCCTATTTATATTTTGTATTTATTGGCTTAAATTTAATTTTTAAGTTACAAAACATAATTTTTAAATTTGAAATCCCACAGATAACCGTTACGCAGGGCTGCCACTGTTTCTGCAGACACCCCCGCAGCTGGTATTTTTCCTCAAGCTTGGTGGTATATTCCAACGCCCGCGCCGCGGTCACACTGGCAAGCACCAAAACAAAACATCGCGACCCGGCTTTTCCTTTTATTTATTTTGCCATAGTTTCCCCATTTTCACCGCTCAACTAGCTTTCACACGAAAAGCCAACTAAGCCAACTAGCTTCCTGCATTGTTACATCCTTGAAATGAGGTAGCACGCAGTGGTCAGCGAATCAGGAGTAAACAAGGAAAACGTGAGTTAGAGGGTGGCGACGACGACGAGGGTGGAAAAGCGCATGGAAAACGCGGCAATGTTCAAACGCGAGTGCCATTCGAGTGGCAGCCGAGCAGCAGAAAGGACACGCGCCGCGCACCGTTGCGACTTGGGGCCCAAACAAACCATAAATCTCAGTCACTTGAAGGGTTTTGCATAGCTACATAAGTTGTGTTTGCACTTTTCCAGCGCCATGGATGACTTTGCCAGCATAAAGCCCAGCAGTTCGGTGGTCAAGCTGGCTTCCTGCCTGGAGAAGATCTACACGCGAATCGTGGAGAGCCGGGACAAGCAGGTGCCGGAGCACCAGATCAAGGAAATCGAGTTCCTCAAGTCGCAGTGCAAGCACGAACACATGCAACTCAGCCTGATGAGCTGTCAGACGCTGGTGCGGCTGGTGGACGAGGGCGCCCTGGAGGCCAACGGCGTGCAGAACAGCCTGCTCTCCATGCTGGCCAGTGCGGGGTGAGGATAAATATCTGCATGTCTATATTTTATATCTAGCTAGAAGCACGCCCACGACCCACATACATGCATGGCATACATTTGTAGCACAATTCCGCAGGGGCGCGCCTTTGAACTTCCGGCAGCAGCAGCTGGAGGTGCTGCCTAAGTGGAACGCAGCGGTTCCAATTGCGAAATTGCAAAATTGCCCACATAAAGGTGCATAAATTACCGAAGCCAGGGAGACCCACTGCAGCCACTTAATTAACGCGCATTTAACGCCTGCCTCTGAAACACTGTTGTCCCTCCTTCCGTCCCTGCGTCAGCACGCAATCCCCCGCATTTCCGCTGGACGCGTGCCCCAAATTAATTGCCTTGCCACTTGGCACGTCATGTAACAAATGCGCAAATGAATGATGACTCCTAGTTCTTTTTGGCATTGACTTGGCTTCCGCTTGGCCGCAATCCGGGATCGTCAATCTTCCTGGATCCGAGCGGCGCCATAAAAACTATTAGCCACTTCCCGCCACGCACAGGTACAAAGTCCACCCAATCCCTATCATGTCCAGCGTCCTTGACGGGCAAATATTTGATTTGATGTATGCAAAAGCCACGGAAACGGGCTGGCATTGAACTTGAAATGTTTGCGGAGTGGCGAAGGACGAACAAGCGGTCATGTAATGCCGGAATTAACCTTGATAAGGCGATTCCGGGCTGCAAGTGCAGCAGGTGCTCCGGTGCAGGTGCTGGCAAAAAGGATTGCATATTAATTGGCCTGCCAGGGGAGCGGTGGCAATTAGAGGCCGCCTCGCCAGGGAGTGGCCAGCGCGTGCATAATAATTACCCCGTCAAACGCAAACCTCTAATCCTTGACTGCTGATTTTCTGCTGCCCCCGGAAGTGGGTGCTAAACGCCAGTTCCACCCTAATGATGGCTTACATTGTTTGCTATCTGGAATTTAACACTGATTACTCCGGGTTATTGCTAATTAAATCATTAAATCATATTTATTCCAGTCTCTTCTCAAGAAGATGTTCGTAACATTAAGGAATAACCTTCAACAAATCATTCTAAACCTTCTAATACCCAAGAGCGCCTCAAGGAAGTTATTATAAAATCTGTATTATCTGAAAAACAAGAAACTTTTTAATCATTAGAATTATAGTTGTCAGTTGGCAAATGGCAAATAGTTATTGTCAAGTGATAACTGCAATTCAAATGATTAAAAAGCTTCTCGTTTTTTAGATAAATATATAATAAATTCATTGAAGCGCCTTTGGGCTTAGAGGGTTAAGGTCGGTCCAACTTGAGCTTTCTCTAAGCTGGTCTCTCTTTGTACCCATTAATGTGAACATAATCTCATCTAATACCAGATTACATGTAACCACTGTTAATTATCCGTTAGCAACCCTATGTAATCTCTCTTCTGTTAATTAAAAGTCCGTTACAGTTCCAGATCAAGTAAAACGGGATTGTCTTTGCGCTTTTAGTTAATGTTTGGGAATTAGTTTATGCACCCCCAAGCTGATAATCTCAAACTAAACACTTAATATAACTTTCTCTCCTTTTTGTATCTCAAACTTCTCCTTTACACCTTTCCTCCCAGACCCCTGCACTTTTCCATAATCACGGAAAGCGTTCTGGGTCTCCAACTCCTAAGCTTAAAGCGCAAAACCTTGCTGCTGAAGAATCAGGAAGCCTACCAGTGCTCCTATGGCCTGAAGACGCAGCAGCATCCCTTGATCTCGCTGCTCCAGCACTCGAGTGTGAGCATGCACGATGTGAGCAACAAGATCATAGGCATCTGCCAGCACCATGACAAGGGGTAAGTTACTATCCTCTTCCCCAAAGGATTAACCCTAGTATCCCCCCTAAAATAAACAGCATTCGCGACTATAGCATAGAATACCTTCGACCCGTCTTCCTGTACGTTCTGTGCAATCCCCAAACCCTGCACGATGTAAAGCCCATTTGGACTTGCCTGCTCAACCTCAGTGGCACTCAGCCGGAGGCCAAGGCCCTGATGCAGGAGCTGTTGGCCTGGAGCAAGTTCAACAATGCCAGCACCTGCCTCTGCACCAGCATCCTGGTCATTGAGGCCATCGATCACTTTTTACAAAGCGAAGACCACGCTCAGTCCATAGACCTGGCCATCTATCAGGCTTGTCTCATCAAACAGCTCTCAAACTACGGCATCGATCCGCGTCCCAGCCTGCAGTGCCTGCTGAGGGTGCTCCATGCCACGCGGGAACACACCAAGGATCACTACCATGTCCTCCTAGTACTCCTCTCGGAGGTGTTGCACGTTCTATCCCCGTTTTATCTGGCGGATCTGCTGCGGATTATGGTCTTTGTGGTGGTGCAGGAGCGCTGTGGCCATGAATACATTCTGAACATGTGTCTGGACGGGATCATTCAGTGGATGTCTCAGACTGCATTCATACCCGCAGAGGGCTTGGCCCTGGCTCACCAGATAGTGGACCGAGTGCTGGATGCGAAGAGAACCGAGCAGGAGGGAGACCAAATAGCCACCAAGTTGCTCCGGCCCGCTCACATGCGCAACTACCATCCGGACATAGCCATCGCCTTTGATTTGGCCACCTTGGTGGAGTCCTTTGATGCCTCCGACAACCAGGATGTGTTTGCCTTTGTGGATGCGTTGAATGTCAAGGCCAATACGGCCTTCTGCCAGCGCCTGCACCTGTTCCTCAGGGCCCTCTTCCTCTCCAGAGAGCCACCCGTGGATTGCTGGTTCAAGATCTACGAGGTCATCCTGCAGATCATCAAGGTGAACGAGGGCATTGCCTACGACTTCCTCATGACCTATATCTTCAAGCTGGCCCACGAGAACAATCCGGAACTGCAGCTGGAGCTGCTCCGGGGACTGGCCAGCTTTGCAGTGTCCAAGGTGAGTCTTTAGTAACCCTAAAAATAAGTTCCTTATAAACAGTTTCTGTCAGGACAATGTCCCCATGATCCTGAACACGATCAGGAATCTGTCTTCCGAGAACGGCACCTTCTGCGTAGATCTGTATTTGCGCTTGTGGCGCGTGGAGACGCGCACTTATCCCTTCCTCTTGAAGCAAATAGCACAGCCTCTGCCGGAGGGCGACCAGCGCTGGGAGCTGCAGATAGCCCGCACCCATGCCATGCGGGAAATCTGCCAGGAGAAGTAGCCTAGAAATTAGTTTAAGCACTAGAACCTTCTTAATACCCCATCCTCCCTGCTACAGACCCACCTTGCATGGCTCGGAGCTGCTGCCGCATCTCAGCAACACTCTGAACAACTGCTCTGATGAGGCGGGCGATCTGGCCACTTCCCTGGCCTTGGATGCCATCTATGCCCTGTGCGATAGCCACACCGTAAACATAGCCTCCACCTGGCAAGCTCTGGGCAGCAAGTTCCGCAGCGAACAGCGCCCCCAGACCCTTAAGTCCCTTTATAGATTCTTTGGTTTGGTTCCCCTGCTGCAGACCCCAACCTTGGAGTTCGAGAAGCTGGCGGATGATGCCCTGGAGCAGCTGTGGCAGGCCATCAGTCGACCGGGCACAGATGCCGCTCAGGTGAGGAATTCCTTGGCTGCTTTAAAGAACTACGAGCCAGGCACCACCCTCAATCTCCGCCACATACCAGCTCAGTTTAGATTTGAGATTGTGGGAGGAGGAGTTGGAACAGGGATTCCAGGAGGTCGGGAGGTGCTCGATCTGCAGCAGGAGACGGTTCCAGGTGAAGTATGGGTGCAGCTCCTGCAGAAGATACGTCCCGAGTGCGGGGATGCAGCGGCAGATCTGATTTCTCACCACATAGGCAGCGAGATTGGGGGCTTCCGGAGCGGAGTCTATCGCCTGCCCGAGGGCAAGCCGGAGCCGCGCAAGCTGGTGGGCTTGTACGCCACCAGTCCCCTCCGAGCGGTCACCAATTACGTGGTGAGCCAAGCCAGGTTTGGGGACTACGTCCCGGAGCCCTATGCCGTGACCTTTGCTCTCCGCTCGCTCTCGAAGAAGTTCCCCAAGCCCATTCCCCCACTCGACTGGAGCTGCCTCACCAGCTTCTTCCACCTGTCCTTTGACGCTCGGAAATACTGCATCATGATAGCCAAGAACCAGGCGCTGAGCTCGGGCACGGCCAAGCGACTGCTGGAGAACTTCCTTGTGGACTTTGAGCCCAACTGCTTCGAGGAGGATCTCCTGCTGCTATTCTCGCTGCTCCCGGAGATCGCCAACAGTGTGAGCCTGCAGATCCTGAAGAACTTTGCCGAGAAGGTGGCCGTCTACTGCTTCAAGGAGTCGCAACTCAATGACTTTGCCGAGGGCTGTCTCTTTGAGAAGTTCCTGGAGAGCGTGAAGTACATCTTCACGGGAAAGTGCGACATACCCGAGGTGCTGGATGTC
The DNA here is from genome assembly GCA_008044355.1 of Drosophila lacteicornis. Lineage (NCBI taxonomy): Eukaryota > Metazoa > Arthropoda > Insecta > Diptera > Drosophilidae > Drosophila > Drosophila lacteicornis. The sequence continues at coordinate 76,855 of VNKF01013425.1, forward strand.
TTTACCCTCATTGTGGAGCGCTACATGGACTCGATGAACCTGGATTCGAGGCTCTTTGAGCGCTACACCGAAGTGGTGGCCACCCTGCATCCCAATGCCATCGATGGACTCACCACCCCTGCCAATTGGTGGGAGACACCGGCGGGCAAGCTGAAGAAGGCCACAATCATTCGGTGCTACCTGGTGCTGTACAACGAGAAGCTGCCGAATCCCCTGAAGTGGCTGACGCCCATCATAGATGCCTACGAGAAGCGGGAGGAGGAGCGGCCGTTCTTCTATCGCCACCTGGCCGCCACCCTGTATGCCTTTGGCAGCGACGAGCACGCCTGCAACTGGGTGTCGGAGATGTTCCTGGAGATCCAGATGCTGCTGGCTGAGGCCTCCAACAAGGAGAAGGTGCAGCGGGCGCTGTACCTGCTGGACATCTTCATGCTGGCGGCGGATGTGCTCTCCGGCTGTGCGGTGCTGCTGGGCAGCGTGGATGTGGTGGCCACGGACGACAAGCAGCGGCTGTCCCTGTTCCCGGAGAGCATGCAGTACCTGTGCGATCACATCTTTTGGAAGGATCAGGAGGCGAAGGTCTGTAGAAATACTGAAATGATTTCAATTCCCTTTATTAGTGTCTTTTAACCATTGCAGGTCTACGAGTTCCTGTTCAATCTCTACAAGCACGCGTCCATGCCACCGTCATACTCCGATGTGTTCAGGGAGGCCATCATCTGCTCCCGGAATAAACCATATTTCGACAACAAGGGCGTCTGGACCAAATACGTAGGCCTGCGTAAATGAACACGACGAACACACGCCGCATTTAATTAACCCACGCCTGAAGTGCACTTAGAGGGTTAAGAACCCAAGCCCACATACCGTCAATGTTAGTCAATTTTTGATAGCAAAACGCGTTCTTTGTTGTTTGTATGTGTTTCAAATTTGAACTATTATATTAAAGGCATTTTTTGCGCACAAATATTGAATAATACTTTATATTATTTAATATTCATTTTATTTCAACTTAATTTTTTTACGTGTATTCCAGTACCGCCCGGAGAAAGCTCCAATAAAACCGTTACAATCACCAAGAAAGTTCAGAAAAATACCAACAATTAAGTCTGGTCACACTACTTTGTGGTATTTTTCCCATATTAACTTCCATGTGCAAGAGTGGACAGTCCTATGGTATATTTTAACGGTCCGAACGCGTTCACACCAATTCGCAGAATTATTATTATTTATCAAAAATGCAAATTAAATAGAAAAGTGCATCCAACAATTAACCCATAGTCCACACCTCTCGTGGCTTGTGCTTGTGAACCGGTGTCGAAAAAGCCGTATTGTGATTCCGCACCGCGCGCTCTTCCACGCAGGCAACAGGAAAACCCAATCAAAACGTAAACAATGGACGAAATAAAGCTCGCCAAGGTTAGTTCCCAGCTTAATCAATCCCAAATTGTGCGATAGGGTTAAGTACAGCTATGGTCGTCATGTGGCGTATGCTTTGGAACACCTGGATGCCCCGAAAGGGCTGTGAGTCATCCGCCTGGACTGCTTGAAAATCGATGGGAGGACGGTCAGGTCAGGTCAACCTGAGCGGGTAAAAAGCATAGACCGGCTGTGCTCCACGCCCTCCTTCCTGCCTTCCTACCGTGGGAAGCAACTCCCAGAAAGCAACAAGAAGCAAATTCCTATCTATTAATATAACTGTAAAACATGCGCATAGAAAGTAAATAGGTGGTGACCTCTCTCTGCTGCCCATCATCGAACGAACCCGAACCCACACCCACATCCCACACAGGCGCAATCTGAGAGGCAACTTTTTAACCGTGAAAAAGTTACTTATCGAAAAATACCCTCAGCCTCCGTGGGGGATGCTTTGGAAGGCCTGGCCTTCGACAGGCTCATTCGTGTTGAGCTTGAAATATTTAATAATTTGAAAATTTAGGGAATTCGAGGTGGGAATATTTAGCAGGGGTGTGTGTTATCAGTAATCTAATCTCTGAGCTTTAATTACAGAAATCGCTATTGATTGATAATCAATTGGGCACTAAATGCATAGTTAATTACTTTTTTTGTGGGTTTTATATATTGTAGCATACTTTTAGACACTTTTTCCATTGAACTCAAATCAATAGGAATTTCTGTGACATTCCTGGATTATTTTTTTAGGCGTAATTTGATCTTAAAAACTTTATTCTGTTTAAATTATGGAATTTAACTTTTAAAGTTGTGATCAATATTAAAGATATTGTTCATATTTTGGCAAAGAACCCATTAAAAAACGACTTTATGTAGTTAATTAATATTTATTATAATAAATTATCCTTACAAGTTGTATAATTTATTTTTGAAAAAAAGATAATTGTTTTATAGTAATAATATTTGGCTGTTGTAGAGTTTTTCGAGATAGTCCCTGTATTAAACACCAAAATAATACCCTTCTAGGGTATGCAAATGTGCCCTGCATGCTCTCCCCAAATCCTTGCCAAATGAGGGAATTTCCCTTTTAAACAAAATTTCCCCAACACAAATCGTAGCACGCTTTTAAGCGCGCGCCTTGCTCGCAGGCAGCTGAGTCCACTTCCATCGCTCGACGGGGGCACTTCGAAGCTTTCGCTCTCCCAAAAGTGCGCACACACTCACACACACACCGAAAGCCCGAAAAAAGGCACATATATTTGCAGTGTACATTTGGAGTTTGGTTTGGCGTTCGTGTCGGCAGGCGAAAAGTGAAAGTCTCAAGAGTTATTCCCGCCCACCCAGCTCGAATTTGCGAGTGCCTCCCTCTGCCTGTTATTGTTTGTGAACTCAAAATCAATAAAATCCACCAAACCGACGGCTCTTGCACAATGGACTTCACCCGATTCATGAACAAGTTCAACGAGATCGAGCGCCAACTGTCCCCCACCTCCGCGCTCCGCCTGAGCTTCGACAACATCTCGCCGGAGACGGAGGAGCCGCCGGACGGGAACAAGCGGCTGTGGGGTGTGCCCGTGCCGCCCTTCGTCTCCGACAAAGTCGTCTCCTGGATCGAGGAGGAGTTCAACGAGGCGCCCGTCTTCTACAATGGCAACAGTGTGCTCAAGAAGGTAACCATTGCCATTGCCTTTGGCTGCCCATTTTTATGCAAATCTCAACCAAAGTCGAGTGAGAATCCAACTAATTTTCGGTTTTACGCATTGCCACCGGCTAGTGGCCGGAAAATATGCAAATTACCATCGGGCCGGCGCTCGGGCAATATGTTCGGGGACCACACACTCCTGACTTCTTCCTCCTGTCCCGAAACTGTTCTCCAACTATTTGGGTCACTTGGTTAGAGTCCCGACTGCATCCGGGGCTTCTTGTGTGCGTCACAATCCTTCCCTCCCTTGCACGTACAAATTGTTGCATTGTCAGCAGGACACTCAAGTCGGTAGCTGGGGCCATGAATGTAATGGGTTCTCTATCAAAGTCAGAGATGGAATGGCTGCCTCCGGGTTGGCAAATTGCAATCGTCCATCAAGATGTGTTCGCCAGCGGTGGCAACAGGCATCTGGCATCTGCAACTGGCAAGGTCTCCGCCTGAGAAATGCGGTCTGGGTTCAATTTAATCTCTATTTGCCATCCTGTTAGTTGTGGCTTTGATTTCCATTTTATGTTCGATGTTTATGGCTTTCTGCACACACTTGTGCGTTATTCTAATTCCTCCAGCAAGCCTAGAAGGAATTACAGTTAAAATGGGATTACTCGTTTTATTTAAGACTTAATGTAGGTCTAAATTTAAATATTTGTTCATTAAGACATTCAGGAAAATATACAGACTTATAGGAACTAATTTAAGAAATCTTAAGTCTTAAAACGATTTCCAACAGTCATCAACAGTCAACTGTATGCCTTGGACCTTTATGGTGCATGGTCACACTTACAACTTGATTTACTCTATAATTCCCAAGTGGGTATTCAGAGTGAATGTGAGGGAATGTGCATTAAGTATTATAATTAATAACTTTTTTATAAATAAAAGCAGTTTAACAGAGAGGCTTTTTATATAGTTTCTGAACTCTTAAGCTTTATATTTCTTCCAATATATTCTTATAATTTTTGTATCAAAAATATTAAGCCTGCAAGAACCTTTTCCTATGATATATGGTGATGAAATATATTTTTCAATTAAGTTCCTAGCACTGACTAAAATATTTAAGACAAAGATATATATATATTACCATAGTTAAACCCTTTACATGGACTTTCCTTAAATTACAAAGGTTCCTACTTCGTTAAAAAGTAACAAACCTACAGGAAGTCGAAGAGAAATCCTTTTAGATACAATAGATAGATACAATACCCTATAAAGCAACCATTAAACCTCCTAACATTCCAACACTCGTATCTCTAAGCCAATCCGCCCGTGAAGCCACCATAATTTACATGTTAAATTGAATTGTCTGCCCCGCCGGGCGAGAGTAATGAACTCCCACTGGCTAAATCAGACAATTAACTAACCTTATCTATCTGGCCCGACAATGGACCCGGCTCAAACAAGGCAGGCAGCTCAATCTAAGTGACATGAAAGGAAATTAGTCCGATGATGAACAGCAATATGTAAGCCTCCAGGGCAATAAAAACTGCCGGAGGCAAAACAAAAAGGGAAACCCAGCTGGGGGGAATGGCAGGACCTGAAGGACCATCAAAGGAATTAATGTGTCGGCTGCTGGCTGCCCGGCGGTTTCATTTAATGGCTGAATACCAACTAACCGCAGAGGGCAGCCTATATTTACTCAAAGCTTTAAAGTTAACCTGCACATATATTTCCTGAATGTTTGATGAAGTTCTTTCGGGTATTCGCTGAATGTTGATTGAAAAACTTTCCCCTCCTTCCTTCGTGTCAATGCAGTTGGTTGTACGGATTCCACTGACGTCAGTGGGACGGCAGCTGAAGCAAAGTGCCACAAATTCCGCTCGCCAAAAGAACTTAAATCAAATTGTAACCAATTTCTTTCTCTTCTCCCTCTCTCAGGTGGAAAACGTGCGGATGATAGATCGCTACAACACCAAGAACCCCACGGTGGGAACCTTATATCTGACGGCCACCCATTTGATTTTCGTGGAGCCCGACAGCAACAAGGAGACCTGGGTAAGTGACATCATCAATTACTTCAACTTAAAACGCTGCCATTGTGGCCAGAACTTTTTGTTAGAGCTCTGTTAGAGTGGCAAATGTTTATTTATACAAGAAAAAAGAAGCATAAAACAGTACAAACAGTTTAGTGAGTCACCTTGGTCTCTCGCGTCTCAACGAACGTGCTCAAATGGGTTTTTTCGGTTTATTACCGACCTCCTTGCAGCTGTCAAAAAGTTTAAAGCAAGCCTCTCCACGAGGTCTGCTCCTCCCTTTCCTCGTGCTGAAGGAAACTTTCCCTCTAACAAGTTCGCAGCATGTTTCTGTTGCTTTAAGTTCCCATGTTTACCCAGGAATTTAATTCGACAAACTGCAATCTGGCGCGCGAACATGGGAAAGTTTGCATAAGCGTGTTGCGTATACGCCCCATTGCACACACATAGAAATGGGATTCATTCCATGCCATTGTGTGTATTAATTGCAGCATATTTTCTTGTTACAAAAGGGAAACCCCCTAAAATCCTTTGCCAGAGAAGGAGGAAAAATAACTAGCGAAAGCTTAGCGCTTGTGCATTGTCCCGGGCAACGCGATTTGTTAGCCTCCGAGCTGAAAGGACAATGGGGGCCTTCTATAAAGTTCCAGCAGTATCCTTTGATGTGCTTAAATCCCAGCTCAGACACACACACATCACCGGGTGTGTAAGTGCCACTAAATATGCTTAATTATTCCAACTGCAAATTGCCGCGGCCACCAAGTCGTATACGTAATGTTTTGTATTTCTCTCGTATTTTTTTTTTCCCCAAAATCACGCATGCATCGCATTTTAATTGCCACGCCAAAATTGAATTAATTATGCACTCGCCGCGCTCTCTCTAGTGCCAGTTGGCGAACCCGAGTGCCACAAGTGGCCCCCAGAGAGGAGCCACTAGCCACCACTGAGTCTCCCACACACAAAGTGGTTAATTAAAAGTTGAAACACTCGGCCAGCTACTGAGAGTGGCCTGGCATTTAAGGAGAGCCACGGAGATATCGATTTTCGTTGCCATTGAAAATTGCTTTGCTAAGTTCCTCATAATCCAGCTCCCTGCTGCTCCTCCTAACTCCCCCCTTTTTTTTACTGCCCGCCACTGGGGCGCATCAATTATTTAGTGGCGAAAGCAGTTCCTGGCCGGGCACGTAGTTGGTCTCCCCCCGGAAAAGGGGGAAGTAAGTAAAGTTCCTTTGGGGTTTTCTGTTTTTCTTTTTATTTCTTTTTTGGCCAGAGTTGCATAAGCGCAACCCTGGACGAAGTCATGGCCATAAGCTATATTTTTCGAGGTCCTACCAGGAAGGAAATTGGCAGGCAGTAAGCTCGCTTGATGGGTATTAACTATTATAGGAGTTTGATTCCGGTTGGTTATGGGTTCTAGGATAAAGGCACGTACTTTTTGGCTTGTATTTTCATAAAGAAATATTTAATTTTCTTTTAGATTGAAATGGGTTTGTAATGGCATAGTTAAGGCATGTTCTATAAAATCTTAATTGAAGCTAGGATTATTTTAGTGTAAACTCCCAGGTTTTTATTTCAAAATAATAACGGCGGATGGCTTTTATTTTTATAACTTTTCTTTTTCTCGATCCGAAACGTGTCGATCGCTCTTTTTTGCCAAACCAAAGTGACCGTATATTCTTTTCTTAAAAATCTAGCTTAATTCTATGCGATAACAGTATACCAACACTTTTCCCACCATATTTTAATATATTCCCACTTCATTTTTAATGTAAGACCTTAAAGAACCCTTTCAGATCCCTATTTCCCTTTTAATATTTATTTATTATTAAAATAAAAAATAAAATGTAATACCAGTAAATTCGGGAACTTCTATTTAGGGAGGAAATTCGTCAAAAACATCATAACTCCACCCAGAAAAATCATGAATAACCTTTCTCGACCCTAAACCTCCAGATCCTTCACATGCACGTGGCCAGCATTGAAAAACTCCCCTTGAGCACCACAGGATCGCCTTTGCTCATCCGCTGCAAGACCTTCTTGTCGGTCACCTTCGTCATACCCAAGGACTCTGAGTGCCATGATGTGTACACCTCGCTCCTTAAGCTCTTCCAGCCAGGTAAAGGAAATCACTCAGCATAAAATAATAAATAAAAATATCCGGTGTCCCCCAGTGTCCATCAACAAATTGTATTGCTTCAATTACCAGCCGGCCAAGGATGATTTCCCCAAGAACGCCGGCTGGGACTTCTTCAAGCTGGAGGCCGAGTTTAAGCACATGCTGGTGCCCAACGAGAACTGGACGCTGTGCTCGATGAACGAGAAGTACGAGCTGTGCGACACCTATCCGCGTCAGATCTATGTGCCCAAAGAGGCCACCACGCTGATGCTAATCAGTAGTTCCAGATTCAGGTCGAAGGGGAGGCTGCCGGCGCTAACGTATTTGCACAATAATAAGGTAAAGGGTTTTTTCAAATAGGTTTTAGAGTTATAAACATTTTAAGGTATTAGCAAAGTTATTAGGGAAGTGTAATACCTTTAATTAACCCCCTTAGGCCTCCATCTGCCGCTGCAGTCAGCCCCTGTCCGGCTTCAGTGCCCGTTGCCTGGAGGATGAGCAGATGCTGGAGGCCATACGCAAAACAAATCCGAACACAGACTACATGTACGTGGTGGACACCAGACCGAGGGTGAGTAAATATGCTCAGCATAAGCAAATAAATCCACTTACCCACTGTTTGCAGATAAATGCGATGGCAAATAGGGCCGCCGGCAAGGGATACGAGAACGAAGCCTTCTACGAGAACATCAAGTTCCATTTTCTCGGCATCGAGAACATCCACGTGCAGCGGGCCAGTCTCCAAAAAGTGCTGGAGGCCTGCGAACAGAAGTCGCCCACAATGAGCGCCTTTCTGAATGCCCTCGAGTCCTCCGGCTGGCTGAAGCACATACGCTCCATACTGGACACGTCGAGGTGGGTAAACACAGGGTATTTATACCATATTTTTCTATATTTCCCCATCTCTCACAGCTTCATTGCCAACGCCGTCGATAAGGGCGTGTCCGTGGTGGTCCACTGCTCCGATGGCTGGGATCGCACTGCCCAGGTGTGCTCTCTTGCCCAGCTCATGCTGAATCCCTACTACCGCACCATCAAGGGCTTCCAGGCTCTGATCGAGAAGGACTGGCTGGCCTTCGGGCACAAGTTCAGCGAGCGTTGCGGCCACATCCAGACGGATGCGCGCGAGGTCTCGCCGATCTTCACCCAGTTTCTGGACTGCACCTGGCAGCTGATGTCTCAGCGCAGCGAGTCCTTCGAGTTCAACGAGCGCTTCCTCCTAATCCTGCACGACCATGTGCACTCGTGTCAGTTTGGCACCTTTGTGGGCAACTGCGAGAAGGATCGCCTGGATTTGAAGCTCGCCGAGCGCACCTTCTCCCTGTGGGGCTTCATGGCCAACCACCTCAATGAGTACATCAATCCGCTGTACAAGCCCAATGTGGATGATACGATCAGGGCCAACCTGGCGCCGCAGTGCATCAAGTTCTGGCGGGGCATGTACAGCCGATTCGAGAGCGGCATCCATCCGCGAGAGCCGCTGGGCGACCTGCTGCTCGATAGCAAGGAGCACTGCAATTCGCTGGAGGATCACGTGCAGCATCTGACCAAGCGCATAGCCAGCTTCAAGAACTACATCTCCAAGTCGGCCAAGAAGCTGCAGGATGCCACCAGCACCACCACTGCGAAAGTGAGCAAGGAGCAAGCCGCCAGCAACGAGATCAATGATAACAAGTGAGTGAGCTATCTTTGTGAGGGATTTATAGCCTTGTTCCACTGCCACATTCAGCTCCATTCTCGAGAATGGTTATTTATTTTACATGGGGAAAAATGGTCCGTTCAAAAACGACAGACCATCCGTTCACTATTCGCCCCGAAGGTTTCTATACAAACTTAAAAAAATACCGAAAAACATCGATTATTAGGCGATATTTCTTAAGTTCCTTCCCTAAACCTTCTTTCATCCCTAATTTCTTATTGTTCTTGAAATTTTGAATATTTTTGCAAAAAGATAAATGAAAATTAGATCCAGCGTAGCATTCAGTTGTCGCCACTTTATAATGCGTTGCTCCTTAAACTGTGCAACGCTGTGGAATAACGGAGCAGTGGAACAAGGCTATTACTGACTATAATATTTATTCCCTGCCAGATACAACTATGACAAAAAGCTGAGCGAGCTGTCGGCCGCCGACGACGATCATCCGCTGAAGGCCAGCAACATGTCCTTTGCCAATCTGTCGCTGAATGCCGAGCAAGCCAGTCCCCCGCAAAACCTGCCCGAGGAGATCAACTCCGTGGCCGTGGACTGGAAGCCCATGCGCAATGTCACCACCTGCTCCTGCTCCACGCCCTTTGATCATTTCAGCAAAAAGGTACGTCATTTCCCAACCAAAACTGGGCTTACTTAGCAATATCTGGCTTAATCCTCTCTCAGACCCACTGCTGGCGCTGCGGGGACATCTTCTGCGAGCGCTGCATAGACAAGAATGTGGCCCTGCCCGGTCACGACAGTGGCAAGCCGGTGCCCGTGTGCCGCGGCTGCTTCCGGCAAATGCAAATGCAAAAGCAGAGCCCGTAGAGGGAAGGATCAAGGTTAGGAGGGAGGCAGTGGAAACCCTTTTAAAGTATATTGTATTGTTTGTATTTATTGTTGCATTTGTAGCCGTAGCCGCTTATAGAAGCTCATTCAAATTGTTGCAAATGGATAATCCAGAGTAGACCCACACACAATCCACTAGCAATTGTAGAGCTGTAAAAGCTCGATATCGATATCTGAAAACATCGATAATCGCGATATATCGTACTTTTTAGCTTTCATTTTGAAATCAAAAACAAAAACATCGATGTATCGATACTTTTACAGCTCTAAGCGATTGGCTTCCCAGGAAAGGTCCTAGTCTATAAGTCGGGCACAAAACTGTATTTTGTTGTTAGAATTTAGAGCCACACACAAGCAAGCAAATAAGTACAACCGAGTGCAAATTATGAGTGTAAAATACGCGTCAAGGCTAAGAACTTGGCTTTAGGCAATTACTAAGAAAGGAAACCGCTTATTATCAGGAGATCCATCACCAGATCCAAGCTGTACAGACACTTGGGCTTAGCCCGTCACCAGCGGGGCACCAACCACATATTCCACTAGCATTAACTGGCGAGACACCGACGACGACACCCGCAAATTATGGAAACTATTAGAGGTGGAGAAACATCGATATTTTTCGATGTATAAAAAAATCGATGTTTTCGTGAAAAAATATGTTTTGCTTCAAAATAAATAACAAATTTCCATTTCCGTTACTTTAGTGATGTGACAAAAACATCGATGTTTCCCCACAAAATATCGATGCACCGATGTTTCCCCACCTCTAAAAACTACGCAAACTTGTTTATCGATTTGATCAAAGTGTAATAAAAATTATTTATTCAACAACTCCGAGACAGCGATTAGTAGCCAATGTCCGGCTTGATGCGCAGGATCACGGGCACACTGGTGCAGGGCAGGATGGCCACCTCGGTGACCACGGCGCTCACCAGCTCCGGGGGCGTTATGTCGTAGTTGAGGTTCAGCGGCATCAGCTTACCCTTGGCCGCCCAATTGTGCAGCTGACACTTGTCGCCGCGCACCAGCTGGTTGGGGTCGCTCAGCTCGTTGTAGACAATGGCGTCGGTTTGGAAGCGCTCGCTGAACTTGTGCGTCTCGCAGCAGACCAGGACGGGCACGTTATTGGCATTGGCCACCAGGGCCACCTGGGCGGTGCCCGTACGCGCCATCACATAGCCGTTGGCCAGCAGGGCATGGGCTCCCAGCAGCACCTTGGTGGCCTCCGCCATTACATAGCCCACAGCGTTGATGAGGACATAGGTGCAGGGTATGCCGTATGCATGCAGGCGGCGCAGCATCTCCTGGCCCTCGCAGCCGGGACGGGAGTCGACGACAATCACCCGGAAAGAGACCTGCCGCCGCTTGGCCTCCTCGCAGATGAATTGGATGAGGGAGGAGCAGGCAAAGGTGAGCAGGACATCGCCATCGGTGATCTTCTCCTGGAGGAACCCACTAATGGCTTGGGCGGCCTTTCCAATCTGATTCTCTATGTAAGTGTCGATGAAGTGGTCGAGCAGTTCCTTGAGCTGAGTGAGAAAATCGAAATGGTATTAATGGTAGAGCTGTAAAACTATCGATGGTACTGATGATATAATATCGTTATTATCGATTTTTTTTTCCACCATCGATACATCGCGTAAGCAGCAAATCAGTGAATTCATATAAAATGTACAATCTTTTGCCAATAAATGTAATATAAAAATAAATATAATCATAAATTCTTATATTCTTAAGATAGGACCAAAACATTTTCATTTAATTTTGAATCAATAATATCAAAAACTATCTTTATATAAAATCTATATAGACAGTCATGTGATTGTATTTAGTTGTTTTTTTTTTTGTTTAATACATAAAATCTAATATAAATTATGCCATTTAATCTGGTTTGCTTAAGCAAAATAACATTTTTTGTTACCTATTTTATTTTGTCGATAGTATCGATGCTTTGGACTATCACTATCGAAAATATCGAGTAAGGACACTATCGATGTTTTTACAGCTCTAATTTGGGGAGCTCAACACTGTGATGATCCCTATTAATTTAATAGGGATTCAGGGAAGGATTCCCCTCAAGCACTCACCTCCGTTTCGGGTGTGTCCGCTGGCAGCTGGGTGAGTTGGTTCTTGAACTGCTTGTAGGCATTGGAGACGGACACGGCCAGGGGTCGGCACTTGTGCAGGTGATCCACGTGATGCTTGACAGCCGCATCCAGGCTCCGGCCAAATTCCTTCTTGGCTGGCGTCTCAAAGTCATGGACCACTTGCCGGAGTGCATGAAGGAAGGCTATGCAGCGCGCATTGGAGCCCACCACCGTCCGCTTGGCGTACTGGACACCCAAGCGAGCTATGCTCGGATGCACAAGGGGATCGTTGATGAAGAGGCTGTCGCCCTTGGCGCAGACCAAGTGATTGAATAGCCTCACCCGGCACTCTCCCTGCGGCGTGCTGGCTGCAGGACATTTGCTAGGCGAGCTGCTTGTGGCTGCCTTGCCGGGGGACACACTCTCCCGCTTGGGCGAGACAGTGGGCTTGGCAGCGGGAGCTGGCTTTCCGCCAGGCTGCGGTTTCTTGGCCTGTCCCTGTGCCTTGGCTGCGCGCTGGGCCTCCTGGATGGCCCGTCGCTCGGCCTTGCTGAGTGCGGGTTTTTTCTGTAAGCGAAAAACCATTTTAAATTAAGGATCAAGAGGGATGTAAAGGGAAGTCCCACCTGATCTGCTTCGCTGGAGACTGGAGGTTGTGCCTTGGCTGCTGCTGGAGCCTTGTCCGCCACCTTTAGGTTGGCCAACTGCTGTGTGACGGCCTCAACTTTATCCCCTGTGCTTTTGCCATCCTTTTTGGCCGCCTTCTTGGCCTCCCTCTCCGCCTTGATCTGCTCCCGTGTCTTCTCACCCGCCTGCGCTTCCTTGCCGTTTTCCACAGGTACTGGGGATGTCTTTGTGACTGCTTCCAGCTTCTCCTTGGCCGTGGTTGTGGTGGTCGTCGTCAGCTTGGTGGTTATGGTGGTCTGCTCCACTTCCGTGATGATTGTGGTGGCCGGGGGCGTGGGATTCTTTTGTTTCTTGGCCTGTTTGGCCTGCTTCTTCGCCTCCCGCTCGGCCATTACCTGCTCCCGCGTCTTCTCCGTGGCCGCTGCTGCATCCGCACTCTTATCTCCCGGCATTGCACTTGCAGAATCGGTGGCTGAAGTTGAGGTTGAGGTTTCAGCTTCCGGTTTGTTGTTTAGATCGCTATCTTCGTGGCGATTTCGTTTGTTGCGGGGTCGATTGCGTTGCCTCTGCTTCTTCTGTTTGGTCTTTGCGCTCTGGCCGTCAGTCTGCGGGGGTGGAATATACAATTAGTTAGAGGATTCAGAAATCTATGTGAAACATAACCAATTCGGTATCAAATCAAGAGCCATGCAAAATCAAAGTCTAAATTTCACTACTGGGTACAAAATAAAAGTTCATTGGAGGCAAGTGAGTGTTTGGCTAGATACCTGTGGCACCTGTTCGCTGGTTACAACCATTGCGAAGGCTTGAAAAAGAGAGAAAGGCTTTTTTTAAATGGCAAAAGGAGGTGTGAAAGGTGGCAGGCTCAAACTTCAGTAGCAGCGTTGTTAGCTTCCAGGCGCAGCTTGAGGACTTTAAGTTAGCATGTTTAGAGCTTATAACCATAAACAATTTTGAATATATTCACCCATTTACCTTAGAATTTGTGTTATATTTCGTATTAGCGTCAAAAGTTTGCTCACGATGGCAAAAAGTCTACCAGCTGATGTTGAGCCAGTAGTACCAAATTTTGGTCGAAAAATAATACCAAAACGCTATAAAATACTGTAACCGATAACTATTTCGATAGGCAAAGCCAATTTTAGTGCTTGATAACCGAAGCAAGTTGGCATTCCCATAGCTGTCTTTTTGTGAGGTACGTACGTTCTCCTGCCGCTGCTGAAAATTACATAATTTTTGCATAAATTGAAAACCCCATCGATTTGATTGCCGCAGCATCCAAATCTTCACCTACCATGGCCGACAAAGCTGCAGTTGAGAAGCCCGCCGGGCGCCCCATGCGTTACCCGTACACGTTCTCGGCGAAGATCGCCCAGTTCCCCATCAAGCACTACATCAAGAACCAGTGGATCTGGCGCTACTACTTCATTGCGGCCGTCGCCTGCGTACCCGTGTTCTACAAGATCAGCAAATTGGGTGGGTTTCCTATGGAATTTCTATTATTTAATCATTGCGCTAAGCTTTATTTATTTGCCATCTTTCCAGCCAACTCGCCCGAAAACAAGAAGGCATGGGCCGAGTCCCAGGCTAAGGAGCACGCCGAGCACCACTAAATGGCCAGTCACCTAGTTTTAATAGTTGCATCAACATTTCAGAGCTGTTTGTGTTTGGTTGAACGTGAAATCGGCGAATAAAAATGAGTTGAAAACGGAAATTGATTTTTTAATAAAAATGCACAAGTGTTTTTATTTGTGGGTGGCGTTAGGAAATACCTTGAGAGTGGTATTTTTATTGAAAATATACCGAGAACCTATCGATAATTTAGTTCTGGGTCAACTTATCGGTGCGGTGACATCTCTAAGGGAAATGTTTTGGTGACCGGCTGCAGAAAAACGCGGATTATTGTTTTAGTTCTCTGTTTTATCTATTAAACCAGTCAAACCCACCGCCAGAAACTTCAAAATACCAGCAGCAATCGCCGTGTATAAAGAGAAATGTTTGTGTCTTCCCCCTCCCGTCCGAAGTAATCGCCTAGGCGACGCCAATAACGCGACCACGTGAAACGCCACAGCCATGGATATGTGCGAGTTCCCAGACATCGATATTGTTCACCTTCTGGACGGCTCAGCGCCGCTGGAAGATGGCTTCCTGGCGCCCTACCGTCAGATTGCGACGCCCAAGGTCAACGCGAAGACCAAGGAGAAGCGCATCCGGCTGGCCGAGCGGGTTGCCCAGAGCGACGAGCTGCTCCGGCAGGTGAAGCAGCTGAAGATCCAGAACAAACAGCTGGCCGACCTGCAGCGCACCGCCCAGGAGGTCACAGACCTGTACCAGAAGGAGAGGCAGCAGCGCGTGGAGCTCCAAAAGCAGTCCCAGCAGCTGGGCGAGCGCTGCGCGGAGCTGGAGAAGGAGCTAGATGCCCAGGTAATCAACTGTGAGAATCTGCAGGAGGAGCTGCAGACCAAGGCGCTGCCCGTGGACGCCAAGGAAGTGCTGGGCATCCTCATGCAGCTGGAGCAGCGCCTGGGCGACGATGCGGGGCTGGTGCGCCGGGACCAGAACATCGTGAAGAAGCTCAAGGACTACTGCAAGACGGCGAACATCAGCCTGCCCACGCCCAAGAGCCCCAGTCCGCGCACCAAACGGAGGAGCCAAGGCACGCAAACGAACCCAGAACCTGTCCAGGAGAAGCCCACCCAGAGCTCGGTGGCCGTGCAGGTGGAGGGACTGGTGGAGACGCGCGACACGGGCACGCAGCACAAGAACCACACCACCACGCGGGGCACAACGACGGCCTCGTTCATCCGGAAGCACGACGTGGGCACCAGCTTCCCCGAACCGAAGCCCCTGCCCAATGTGCGTCAGATCCTGGACGAAATGCTCTCCTGGCGGGATGCCCCTCTGCGCCCGCTGAGTCCGCTGTGTGACCTGCTGCCCGAGATGGCGACCACAGTCAGCGTGGCCACCTGCACTACGCTCTGCAATGTCCACCGCGAGATTGACTTCCTGTCGGAGCTGCCGTCGCACATCAAGGTGTCCGCCTCCCGGCCGCCGTCGCGAACCATGCTGGATAGTGTCAAGGAGGAGGCCAGGTCCTCCCGGGAGCTGGCCAAGGAGCTGCTCAACTTTCTACCTCAAAACCAAAGCTGCCTGGCCAATCTGCCGCCGCAGGCCTTCGAGGAGCTGTGGCAGGTCTTTGGCCAAATGGTGCTGGCTCTGCTGCAGAGGCGCTCCAATCCTGCGCTGGCCACGCCGCCCACCGTCAGCCAGGCGGACTTCACCAGCTGGCTGTACGAGCTCTACGAGGACACGCAGCAGGAGCAGACCTCCGCCGGCAAGAGAGGTAAAGCCTTTAACAGAAACAAGTTAGTGAGTGGCTTAATCCAGTCCACGTTCCTTTTAGATTTCGCTACGGGTACAGACTCCATGGACGTGGGCACAGATCCCATTGTTGCCTCGCCAAACATCAGCCACGGCGGGGATGTCACGCCCATAAAACTGCCTTTGAAACCCAAAGAACGAAAGCGCGAAAGGAAGTCCAAGAAGCGCAAGGCAGCTGCTTTGCTCATAAAGCCCATTCCCAAGCGAAAGTGCCAGGAATTGGAGCCTTCAGAGGAACAGAAAAGCTCCAGGGAACCAGAGGAGTCAGCCATCCAATTCCTAAGCAATTTGAATACCTTTAACATGGCCAACTGTGATAATCTCGATATGGAGCTGGATGAGGAGGAAATGTACTTGCTTCAGCTGACTTCCAAGGCTACCAAGGAGGAGCAAACCAAAAAAAGTGATGATTTACAAAGCGGTGAGTGTGAACACCAGTCTGTAGTCCAGGAGGAGAGGGAGTCGTCTTTAAAAGATGACTTTGAACTGGCGCCCAAGGGGAATACTAAGGAAACTGAGAACTCCGTTGGGATCACTTGTAAGCAAGCTGGAAACCAAACAGAGGTAAGGAAAAGCCTTGAAAGTTTGCATGATTTATCAGGAGAGGCAACAAATCCTTCCGACTTTCCCTTAATCAAGAGAAGTCTCGATCTGAAAAAGAAGCCAAGGAAAATGGTCAACATTACTAGCTTACCAGATCTACTCATAGAGAAACCAAGTCTTCCAGAACAGAAGCAAGAGGAAATACGAACCATTACTAGTTTACCAGATCTGTGTCTAGAGGAAGCAAATCCCTCAGATCCCTCTCTCAGTAGAGCTTGTCTTGAATTGAAATCAAAGTCAGAGGAAATGGGAAACATTACTTGTTTACCGGATCTATCTTTCGAAGCATCAAATCCCGATCTATCCAGCATTGAACTGGAACCAGAGGGAAAGGCAAACATAGCCAGCTTACCAGATCTATCACCAAATCTTCCAGATCTATCGCCAAATCCTCCGCATCTTCCCCTTAATGGCTCTGTTTCTGATAAGATATCCACTCTGTGTGAAGAGCAAGAGTTAGAATCAGATTTAAACTCTGCTAAAGAGCTCTCCCTTGACAAGGGGCAGCCTTCATCACCAGAAACAGCAGAGGAAACGGATCAATACTTTTACTCCAGTGATTCCGATTCCGATGCCGATGAGAACATGATACAGAGAGAACGAAGCAATGAGGTTTCCTATGGTACAAAAGCTTATCTTTTCGGCAGTGATTCGGATATGGAGTCGGAGGCTAGCGAAGAGCAGCTGTCTAAGGCAGAAACTGAATGGAGTCCCATTGAATCGGAGGAAGAATTCAACGAAGTGGAGCTCGAATCAAGGAAACAACAGCTTCCTAAGGAAGATCAAATTGAATCGGAGGAAGAATTCAACGAAGGGCTCCCTAAGGTAGACACTGAATTGAATTCCATTGAATCGGAGGAAGAGTTAAGTCAAAGTGAGTCCGAATCTAGCGAAGAACAGCTCCCTAAGGAAGAAACCAAATTAGATCCAATTGAATCGGAGGAAGAGTTCAACGAAAGAGAGCCTAAACCAAGCGAAGAGCAACTCCCTAAGGAAGTCACTGAATTGGATCCCATTGAATCGGAGGAAGAGTTAAGCAAAAGTGAGTCCGAATCTAACGAAGAACAGCTCCCTAAGAAAGAAACCAAGTTGAAACCAATTGAATCGGAGAAAGAGTTAAAGGAGAGTGATACGGAATCATGCAAGGAGCTAGTGCAGGAAGACTCCGAACTGGATGCAATTGAATCGGAGGAAGAGTTAAGCAAAAGTGAGTCCGAATCAAGCGAAGAGCAGCTCGCTAAGGAGGAAACCGAATGGAGTCCCATTGAGTCAGACGAAGAGTTGTATTCCGATGGCATCAAGGAGCCAGTAGCCAAAGAACAAATCCCCACAGATTTAGAGATCTGTAAGGAATCAGAAGATAAGCCTAAAAGAAAGGAACTAGAACTCAAGGAGGAACAGCCACTACGATCGAAAATATCAGACTTACCACAGCTTGTTCTGAGCTCGGAGAACCCAGTAGCCCAACCTGCTTTAGTTCCCATTAAGTCACCCATACTGGCCTTCCTTGCCACTCAACCATCGAGTCCCTCCCTGAACTCCGGCGATGATTCCGAAGACGATCACAAGCTGGTCATGGATGTCGCAACGTCTCCCAGCGTCTCATCGGTAGACTTGCCAGTCTCAGTAACCGCCAAGCGGAGGAGAACTCTATCCGACGTCAAGAGTCCACCCACACCAGGAGAAGGGCGTCTCACCCGCCAGAGAGCCAAGAAGCTGCTGATGGAACAGAGCACGAGCACAGAGAGCGGGGTTTCTCTGGCAGAGCAAATAAGGAGGCAGCTGAAGCAGGCCATCAATAGACCGGAGACCCTGAAAGGGATTCCTGGGAAATCGCAGCCTAAACAAAGTCACAAATGCAGCGAAGACTCCCCAGCTTCTCCCAGTACCGAACCCCCCGAGGAGGAAGTGGAATTCATCACCGAAATCCCCTTGGAGCAGGCTGTAAGCGCGCAGGACGAAAGAGGCGAACCCAAGTCCATCCTCCAGCATGTCATGGACCAGTACCAGGCAGATCCCAAGCTCAGCCAGCAGCGGAGGAAAACCCTGGGCAAGCAACAGCAGCAACTATGCGCCTCGATAGGCAAGTACCTTAAGGAGAGCCTGGAGCTGGAGTCCCTGTCCCTGGAGGTGTACCGCCTGACCAAGGACGAAGCTGTGATCGTGAACGCCCTGGTGGTGGTAATCTCCCAGATCGGCACCGAGGGCAACCCCCTGGAGCGCCTGCTAGAGGCCCTGAAGTACTTCAAGTTCACGCAGAGATTTCTGGCTGAGCTAGAGGAGCGTCTCTTCCGGAACACCCAGGAAAGGCCCGCTCTTGAAGTAACCATGAAGTACGTGAAGCTCTACCTGGCGGCGGTGTCTCAGCAGGCTGTCACCGAAGGCTATGCGAATCCTTCGAGGCTCCTCCTGGCCAAGCTGCTCTACCACTACGACCGGGACATGCCGCCACTGGTGCTGGAGGTGCTGCGCCACTTTCCCACTGTGCTGCCCCACCGCGAGCAGCGGGACTATGACCACTCGGATCCCCTGATCACCGTGATCAAGCATCTGCTGATGGGCCGCACGTACGACATGCAGGATCCGGACGGCGCCGAGCGACTGCTGCTCTCCAAGCTGCGCTTCGAGTACCACTTCCAGCCCTTCGAGCCCACCCGGCAGCAGGTGCTGGAGAACCTGGTGGAGAAGCTGAAGGCGGGCCGCCTGGAGCATCTTCCCTACGCTTTTGCCCTCTTCTGCCGCCGCAGTCCGCATGCCAAGTTTGTGGAACTCGTGGTCACCGAGCACCTGATGCCGCTCGCCACCAGCTACTGTGATCTGGCTGCCCAGCAGGACGCCTACGATGCCCGCCTTGTGGTTCTGCTGCAGTGTCTATCTCTGGTGCTGAAGCCCCTGCCCTTGGAGACGGATATCCACGCCTTTGTGGGCCTCGTCAAGCGCCTGATCGTGGCAGTGCCGCGTCCTGGCGTCCAGCAGGCGGCGGTGCAGGCCTGCCTGCGCCTGCAGAGATTCGGTTTCCAGACGGTGAGCGATGCCCTGCTGAACTACAGGCCCCAGTACCCGCTGGAGCCGCTTACGCGGGCCATGATCCGGTGCTTTGCGGGGCGGCGCAAGCAGTACCGCACCGGAAGGAAGTAGGTCCTGGTATCCTGGTTCCTTGTATAATTTGCAACTATTTATTTATGTAATTATATAGATTTTGAATTAAACTAAATGCGGATCTTTACACATTTCAACTTATAACTAAAATACAAAATCGATTGCACTTGGGTTAAGCAACAGAAGGGTTAAGGGGGGGATGTTAGAGGTGGGAAATCATCGATATTTGCGGATATCGATATTTAAACAGAAAAAATCGATGGAAAAAACCGATATTTTCAACAACAAAAAATTAGTGATGCGATGTTTTCACACAAAACATTTTAAAAACCCCGATTTATCGATGTTTCCCCACCTCTAAAGGACATGGATCTCGAGACGAAAACATAGGAGAGCGTAATCAAAATGTACAAAAGTGCAGGATGCTTAGCATGAATTGGGACAGAGAGATATAGAAGCTATAGCTAATCAGTGGACTGTACAATAACGTTGACCTAGCCTGGGGTTCACATCAGTTGCTCTTACAACTCGGGTCTGGAGTCAGCCATCTCCAGGGGCTGAGAGGTGAGGCCTAAGGTACTTGCTGTGATATCGGGCTTATCCCTCCGACCTCATTTGCGGGGACAGGGCTCCCAGTTCCATTCGCCGTCGTAGAGAGCCATCAGTTCATGCTAGATTAGTTTGTTCAGCTGCAAAGCGAGTTTCTTTTAGGTTAGAGAAAGCTTCCTAAAAGGGTTTATATTGCCTACCAGCGATCGGCGCTGATGCTCCTTCTCCAGAGCCACCTGGGCCTGCTGCGGCGAGAACTTTAGCACCGCGGATATCACCTTGACCAGGGTCTCGTTGTTCGTGTTGCCCGTCAGGTACTGCAGGTAAGTTAAAGTTTAAATTTAGGTTAACCCTAATAGGCTTGTTCCACTGCTCCGTTATTTCGAAAATGGACCGTCGGTTGTTCCACAGCTCCATCTACATGTTTGTGTTTATGCCACGACCGCAAATCAGAAATATTTCCCTGCCTCAGCTTAAGGAGCATCGCATCATGCAGTGGCGACAACAAAATGCTGCGCTGGATCTAGTTTTCATTCATTTTTTCATAACTTCAAGAACAATAAGAAATAAGGGATGGAAATGAAGGTTTAGGGAAGGAACTTAACGATTAAAAAATCGATATTTTTCGGTATTTTTTTTTTAGTATGTATAGAAACCTTCAGGGCGAATGGTGAACGGATGGTCTATCGATTTTGAACGGACCATTTTTCCCCATGTAAAATAATGGACCATTCTCGAGAATGGAGCTGAATGTGGGCAGTGGAACAAGGCTATAAGATTAATAAGCTTTCTCTCTCACCTGGAACATGATGTTGCGCAAGTACTCGAACTCCGTGTTGGCCGGAACGCTCTCGCTGTGCTGCATGGATACCTGGCCATACATACAATCTTTAAGCTAAGGATCAACAAGCACCCAGAACCCTCAACTCACCAGTGTCTCATCCAGTTGTCGCGACAGCTTGGCATTCTGCAGCTTCAGCCGCTCGTTGGACTGCTCGAGTATCAGGAAGTTCTCGCACTTTTGCTCCAGGAACAGGTTGCGATTCGTCACGTCCTGCACCTCGCTCATGATCTCCTTGAGCTTCGCCTCCAGCTCGGCTTTCTCGCTGGTGGCAGGATCCCCTTGGAGGTTCTTGGGGGCCATGCTGGCCAGGAGCTGTTGGGCCTGGATGCCCGCTCGCAGAGTTTCCAGCTCGTTGATGCGCTCGGCCATCTGCTGGTTGTTCGCCTGCAGCTCCTCGATCTCCTGCTGCATGCTGGACTCCATGCCGTCGCTCTTGTGCTTCAGGTCCTCCAGCTCCCGCTGCAGTCGCTCGTTGAGACCACGCAGGCCATCGGAGTCGGAGGTGGCGGCGGCCTGCTCCTTCAGAGTGGTCACCTCTAGGGTGAGGCTCTCGATGGTGGCCCTGAGGCTGGCCTGTTCCTGCTGCTTCTCCAGGAGCTCCTTTTGGACCGCATCGCTCTGCTCGGTGACGAAGCTGGCGTGCTCCTTCTGGCGGGTGAGCTCCACGGCCTGCTCCTCGATGGCCCTCTTGAGCTCGAGGGTTTCTGCCTTGGCGGCCGCGCTCTGGGTCTCCTTTTCGGACACCTGCAGGGCATGCTGCTCGGCCTTCTCCTGCAGGACGTAGAGTTCGCACTGCAGGGACTTGAGCTTCTCCTTGACTTCGGCACCCTCGGCCAGCTCCTGCTCCAGCTGCTTGGTGTGCTTGCTCAGATACTCGTTCTCCACTTGGAGCTCCTCGAACTGGGCCAGCTTCTGGGCGTTAGTCACATGCTCCGCCAGCCTCTCCTGCAGCTCCACCACCTGGCGATTCTTCTGGGCTATGGACTCTTTGACCTCCTCGCGGTCCTGGCTGTGCCGGGTCTTTAGCTGCTCCATTTCCAGCTGCAGGGCGTCATTGGCCTCGTGCAGGCGCTCCACATCCGCATTGGCCGAGCTCCAGCGAGCCTCCAGGGTGGAGATTTGTGTGGCATAGGAAGCACTGGCGGCCTGGATCTTCTCCTGGACCCCCTGCTCCGCCTGCTTCTGTGTATCGAGCTGCTCGCGGAGATTACTGATGGTGGCCTCGCTTTCCGAGTTCCGGGACTCCATTTCGGAGCAGCGTTCGGCCTGGTCGCGCAGCTGCTGCTCGTGCTCCCGCTGGCGCTCCCTGAGCTCCAGCAACTGCTGCTGCTGCTCCTCGAGATCCCGTTCCAGGGCGGATTTACTCTGCTGCAGCTCCTCGCTGGCCGCCTGCAGCTCCTCCAGGGCGTCCCTGGTCACTAGCTTATCCTTTTCATAGGCCTCGCACTTGTCCTGCAGCGTGCGGTGGTCGTGGTCCATTAGCTCCTGGGCATTCTGCAGCTTTGAGTGCTCGTCCAGGACCTGCTGCATCTTGGCCTGAACCTTGCTTACCTCCTCCTGCTTGACCAGCAGCTGGGAGTTGAGGTGATTGGCCTGCTCCTCCAGCAGGCAGTTGCGCTCAGCCAGCTTGGTGTTCTCGCTCTGGATCTCCTCCAGCTTGGCCACCTGCTCCTGCTCCAGCTGGCGCTTCTCCCGCTCCAGCTCGCTATGGGAGTCCTGGACCAGCTGCATCTGGGTTTGCATGGTAGCAATTTCCTCTAAGATGCCAGTGACCCTCGCCTGCAGCTCCTCCTTCTGGTTCTGACGCTCTGCCAGCTCCTTTTGGAGCTGTTCCAGCTGCTTGGCGTGCTGCTGGTCCTGCTGCTTCTTTAGCTTGTTCAGCTTGTTGCCGCTGGCCTTCAGCTCCTTCTCCTTGGCCAGGAGACTCGCCTGACTCGAGGCCAGCTCCTGGCTAAGAGTTTCCAGCTGCACTTTAAGAGCGGCCACTGTCTCGCCCTCTGAGTTGGCATGCTGATCCCTTAAGATTTGAATCTCCCGCTGCAGTTGCTCTAGCTTCAGACGGTGCTGCTCCTCCAGGGCCGACTTCTCGGAGCTCAGGGCGGCCACCGACTCGCGCTCCATCTCCAGGCTCTTCTCGAGTTCTAGCAAGCGCTGTTCCTTTTGAGCCTGCAGAGCGGTTAGTTCCTCCTGATGCCGCTGGACTATTTCCAGCAGCTGATCGTTATGCAGGCGCAAATCCTGCAGGCCCTGCTCGCTGTCGGTCTTGAGGGTGGCCAGCTGTTGCTCCAGGGAGGCAGCCTGCTCTTCCTTCGACGAGAGGGAGGTTTGAAGAGCGTTCAAGCTGAGTTCGGAGGAGAGGAGCTTCTCCTCAGCTTCTTCCTTGGCTGCCTGGAGTTTCCTTTGCTGTGACTCACTCTCTTCCTTGTTTTGGCGCAGTTTCTCCAAATTCTGTTCGTTTTCTGTCAGTTTTACCTTTAGTTTGACCAGCTCCTGCTCTTGGGCTTTGTGTTCGCCTTGGAGGGAGTCCAGCAGCTCTTCTGTGGCGGCCAGCTTGGCTGCAGCTTCCTCCTTGGCGGTTTGTAGCTGCCTTTGGTGCTCCTGGGCCTGAGACTCACTCTCTTCGTTGTTTTGGCGTAGCTTAGCCAAGTTTTCTTTGTTTTTTTCGTTTTCTTTCCTCAGAGTAGCTAGCTGGGCTTCCAGATCCTTCAATAGAGCCTCCTTGGCTGCCTGCTCGCCTCTGAGGGATTCGAGATGCGCTTCAGCTTCTTCCTTTGCCAACTGGAGCTTTTTCAGCTGCTCACTAGAGTCGCTTTCCTGCTTCTGCTCGCTTTCCACTTTAAGAGCTTCGAGTTGCCTTTCCAGAGTGGCCACCTGTTGCTCCTTGGCCGCGTAGTTTCCTTTCAGCTCGTTCAGCAGGTGCTCGCTGGCCATGAGCTTGGCATCCGCTTCCTGCTTGGTGGCCTGCAGCTTCTTCAACTGCTCCTTGGCTTCGTTGGCCTCGCTCAGCTTCTCCTGCAGCTGCCGCACCTCCGAGTCCTTGTGCTCCAGCTCCGTGTGAATGGCCTGCTTGGTCTGGGCCAGGAGCAGCACGTTCTCCTCCTCCTGCTTGCGCAGGGCCTCGTACTTCTCCGTTACCTCCATAAGTTCGGTTTCGCGGTCCTTAAGTAACTGCTGGAGGCGGGAGAGATCCTCAGGGGAACCACCGTTGGCCTCCTCCAGGTCTATGAGCTGCTCCGCGTCCTGTGAGTGGCCGCTTCTTTCGAGAGCCGCCGCTATGTTGTCCGGATTCTCGCCCAGCAGCTTGAGCTTGGTCTGATAGGCCTGCATCTTGCAGCTCATGTCGTCCATCTCGATGCGCAGGGCCTCCTCCAGATGGGCCTTGGCCTGCTGCTCCAGGGTGCACTGTTCCCGCAGCTCGCTGATGCGTCGCAGCGCCTTGTCCTGCGTCTCCACCAGCACCGACTGAAAGGGGATTTGATAGGAAATATGAGTAACAGAAGCTACGATAGGGGATGCTACGATAGGGGATACGTTACCCTGGCCTTGGAGCTGTCGCGCTCCAGCTCCTTGTACTTTTTCGCCAGATCCGTGTAGCGGCAGCGGTACTTGTGGTAGCGATCCAGCGACTTCTTGTACGCATCGTACAGCTGGTCCTTGGTGATCACGTCCAGGCGGGCCGTCGAGGCCGAGTCGTCGAACTCGCTGCTGGTCTCGTCCAGATCCGACTGGAGGTGGTAGACCTGGAATAACTCCCTTATAGCTCATGGATTTCCATGGATATTTAAAGCACTTACCGCTGGCGCATCGTACGAGGGCAGGCGGAAGGACACATCGCTGGCCATGGACGAGTTGGACAGCTTGCGCGTTCTGGGCGTGGCACCGCCGCCCACTCCATTGAGCGACTGCGTGGAGGAGCGCCCCCGTAGCGAAGATGCACTGGTGGCCGGCAGTTTCTGGATGCGATAAGGCGAGTTCTGAGGCGTGTCTAAAAGATAAAAGCCCGATAAGAAATCAGCGCTGAGTCACCGGCAAAAGGTGAATGGAATGCTCTACTTACCCTCCTCCGTGATGCTGAAGAAGTTCTCATTGTTGCTGCTGGTGTTCGTCTCCGAGTTTGGCGTTGTGCTCGACGATGAGCTCACGGCGGCCTAGAAAGATTGCGGGAACTGTGAGTGTGTTCGTGCGACAGCTGGATCCTACCCGGGAGCTCCTCTAGCTCAATATGGGTCACAGTTGCACTTATTTCAATCATTTCTCCCAGCACACACAAGCACAGCTCGATTTGCGTATGTTTTCGTTAATTTGCATTTTCACACACCCTCTTTCTCCTTTCCTCTCCCCCACCAAAACAACTGCAATACCTGTGCAGCATTCGCAAATTGCTGGAATTTGGACGGCGACGCCTTCACCTCCTCGATCAGCTTGTTCTTCAGGTTGGCAAACATGACGAGGCACTGTGTGTGCTATTTTTAAACGGCCGGCGCTACCTGTGTTAACAACAATTTAATTTTTAATTAAAAAACATTGAAAATACGTGTCTGCAGGGCAGTGTGGCCGCAACTAAGCAATGTACAAATACCAATCAACCCCAGAGAAAGTTAAACAAGGCAAGATGGTCACACTGCCTGGGTTCTTGATCAAAAATACGGTTGGGCACACTAATTTCGATAAGTGGCAGTAGGTGGCGCCACCAAAACTTGGAAATGCAAAAACCGTTAAATTCAAATAAATATTTTGCTTAAGAAAATGGAAAGATAATTAAATCGCCTAGTTTATTCACTAGCCCTTCTGTTTTACTAAGTAGAAAGTCTTAAAATATGCATTCCACCTTTTTTTTTAGCAAGAGTATTATAATAAACGTGTAAACAACTCGGACTTGACAAAAACTCTGAATGAAAGCTGGGCAAGTTTGCTAATTAAGGCGTGATTTAGCATTTTTATGAGCCCCAGCTTGTGTTTGGGGAATTTATCTGATGTGGAGATGCGCAACCTATAACTATTTTATAGTTTTGTGCCTCTAAAAATATAAAATCTGAAGAAATTTGATTTAGAAACTTGTAAAACCTTTTTTTCCTAAATTTCCTATGCGAATTAAAAGGGATTGGTTTAATTTATTCGTGGTTCTTGATGCTATAACTAGCAAAAAACCCAAGAAATTGAATGAATCGGGCCCCGACTTCTGGGCATGTCTATTAACACCCATTAACCTGTTGTAGCACGCGCCGCAGTTGAGCTTCCGAGCTGTCCCATCCCATCCAGCGAGATTTATGTTCGATTAAAGCAGGGGTCCGCACGGCCCTATCCCGCGGGATAGGATTTTTCTCAGTCGGCGTCGCTGCCGCTCACGCATAGTATGCACAAAAGAGAACAGAAGAATCAGTGAAGACTAATTGTAATTATGTGTCTAAATTTAGCTTTTTTAGCTTTAAATAGCTAGTTTTTAGGTTATAGCTAATTTTGTTGCCATATAACATTATATTTTAGCTTTTTTTTTTCTCATATCTAGCCGTAGAGTGTTCGATGTTCACTCATACAAATGCAATGTTGGCATTTGACTGTAGTGGTGCGGACCCCTGGATTAAAGCCTTTAATAAATTGCTGTTTAATGCATGTGGTTTTCGAATACAATGAACATTTCTTCTTTGAGTTATTTTTAATCGAGCGGGGGTAGTGCGCACATTGGTAGGATTCAAGTATTACAGTAGAGCGTGAAATGCAGTTAAGTAAATGTCTCGAGTTAACATCGATTGCTCCCGGGTGGCAAGCACCTCACTTGTGCAGGTTCTCGAGGAACTCCTTGTGGCGCTGAATGGCCTCCTCGTGCTCCTTGATCTGCTGGTGATGGAACTCAGCCTGGTGGATCTGGTCGTTCTTCAGGCGATCCAGCTGCTCCCTTTGCTGCAAATAAGCAAGTAGAAAATTACCGATAAGCTCAAGTCGTGGGGGCTAGAAGTAACGTTTTACAAATTAAGCTGGGGAATCGTAAAAAACTAATTACGGGTTGGCTTAGCACGCCTCCCTCCTGCGGGCAGCTCATCAATAATGGATGGTAATTATTAGCCATCAGTCAGCCATATAAGAGGCTTTGACTGAGCCGCTCTAGACCGCAAACATCGCCCCTTTGTCAACGTCGAAGAGACAATATTTGGTTAACAATTTTTAGCACGAACTCGTCTTGGCCACCAAAAACCCGGCAACATATCAGGCGAGCGAGCAAAACATTGGCTGAATGTAAGTGGGGGAAATAAAGACCGGGGGAAAACCAGCAGCAACCTGCCAATGAACCTGAATCAGACAGCAGCATCTGCTATATCTGCTGTACCTACAACGGCGTCGATTTCCGTTCTGCCCGCTCTCGGCTCATCTTCGCCCAAAGCCTGTTTTCAGTCGATAGTTGGCTTCTGTGAAAGAAAGTGTTGGCAGATCGGGGTCACCGTATATTAATATTGCGCATTTCAGGCCGCATCTGGCCAAATACAAATAATCCCGCACTCCCCACACTCTTAACTAGACAAAGCTCTCTTCAATCTCCGCCAGCCTCGCGCCTCTCTTTGGTTATCAGCGGCGCCCCCCAGTTGATAAGCAGTTGCTCGTGGCTCGACCGGAACATTTCCTCTCCGACATTACAGCGGAATGGAGCATCTCCGGATATTGCTGATCGCCCTCACGCTGGCTCTGGTCCAGGGCTATGGCGCCGGAGGAGGTAGTATCCCCGGCACGGGGGGATCCCGACCTGTGCGCACTGTGGAGACGCTGACGCAGTGGCGCCAGCTGGAGTATGGCTTTCCCACGGCCCAGGATCGTGCGAATGCCCAGGCGGCGGGGAATCTGGTGCCGGAGAATGGCACGCCCATCGATGTGCAGGCCCAGTACCAGAGCAATGGCCAGGTCAGGGTGTTCACCACCATTCCCAGGTTCGCCACTGGCATTCCCTACACCCTGGCCATCGTTTCGGAGACGCAGGCCAGGAATGGGCCGCTGCTGCAGCCGTATCCCAGCTACTCCTGGCACAATGGCAACGGCGAGGACTGCGACAAGATCACCTCCGCCTTCCGCGTGGCTGTAAGTTCACCTCTAAGCGGGGTTTAAGTGGCAGTTATCTTCGAGTTTGAATCCTTTGCAGATCACGGAGTGCAACCAGATGTGGGTCATCGATTCGGGCGTCATTGGCACCACCCAGCACTGTCCGCCGCAGCTACTCCAGTTCGACCTGAGCACTGACCGGCTGCTGCACCGCTACCGCTTCCCGAACAGCACCTACATCCCCAGTGGCTCCCTCTTCATCACGCCGAATGTCCTGGTCCAGGATCCCCCGCCTCGCGGCAGCTGTAGTCGCACCATGATCTACGTGGCCGATGTGAGCTACCACGGTCTGGTGGTCTACGATCACCAGGCGCAGACCTCCTGGCGCGCCGAGAACCGCTTCATGTACCCCGATCCCGACTACGGCCAGCACACCATTGCTGGCACCAGCTTCATCCTGATGGATGGGATGTTTGCCCTAAACAACGACAAGCGCAACCTGTACTTCCATCCGCTGGCCAGTGTCAGTGAGTACTCGGTGCCATTGAGTGCCCTGAACAAGCAGGAGAACTGGGCCAATGGACCGGAGGCGGTGCCGGAGCAGTTCACCCTACTGGGTCGTAGGAAGAGCGAGTGCGCCGCTTCTGCCATAGATAGCAGGAACAACGTCTACTGTGTCACCTTCAATCCCATCAAGCTGTTCGTGTGGAACGTCAATACGCCGTACGCCTCGCGCAGCTTTGGCACCCTGCCAGCCAAGTCGGAGGATTTGCAGTTTGTCAGCGGCATGA
This sequence comes from Drosophila lacteicornis, assembly GCA_008044355.1. NCBI lineage: Eukaryota > Metazoa > Arthropoda > Insecta > Diptera > Drosophilidae > Drosophila > Drosophila lacteicornis. The sequence continues at coordinate 105,599 of VNKF01013425.1, forward strand.
AAGTGGTCCGGAATGCAGGCGGACAGGAGGAGCTCTGGCTGCTCTCCAATCGCTATCAGGTAAGGGAGATTCTTGATAATTTTTCCAGTTATAGAACTTAAGGGATATTCTTTGTTTCCTTTAGAAAATCGCCGCTGGCACTCTAAAGTCCGACGAGGTGAACTTCCGCATTCTGCGACGCAAGCTGGACGACGTCCAGGGCGGTGTTTTCTTTGCCAATGAGGATGACCTAACCAATCGTCTGGTGTTTAACTAGTAATTAGCTAAGGCAACTAAAACAACTAAACCAACTAAATTAATCTCTGTAAATATTAACACAGTTGTTGCGTTTGTTCTGAGGGAGAGAGGCGGAAATGCAACGTGAGTTGGTGGGAAAAAGGGATTTCCTAAGGGCACCTTATCTTGAAGATTCTCTGGGAGATTTATGAAGCTTGCAGTTGCCCAAATTTCTTATTTTATGATCTGAGAAATTCTTGGGAAAGCTCTTGTTGGTTTATTCTAGATAAATACTTATTATTATTTGCCTTTCTTGGGAAAAGTAAGCACTCTTTCGCCTTGGCTTCAATATCTGCATTAAATGTTTACAGTCAGTCACTTACAGCCCCGAAATTTGTATACAAATCCCAGCTAGCTAAGAGATTACAAATCGGAAGCGGGAACCACTTCACAACAACTTGTTTTAGCTCAACTCTTACATCACTTCAAGCTTTACTGTACTACGTGCCCAATTATATTCCGTTTCCGAATCTCTTGCGGCATCAGCCAGAGGTCAGGGTTGCTGTTATCGCTAGACTAAGCTCTGGCAGCCCAAAAGAGACTTTAGAACAGTCAAATGCCAATATTGCATTTGTATGCGTGAAAATTTAACACTCTATGGCTAGATATGAGAAGAAAAAAAGCCAAGATATATTGTAATATGGCAAAAAAAAATAGCTATAGCCTAAAAACTAGCTATTTAACGCTAAATAAGGCTAAATCTAGGCACACAATTACAATTTGGCTGCACTGATTCTTCTGTTCTCTTTTGTGCATACTTCTTCTTCTGTTCTCCTTTGTGCATCCTGTGCGTGAGCGGCAGAGGCGCCGACTGCTTTAGAAACTTGAAAAGCTCAAGCTTAGGCACTCCCTCTCTCTGAAGGGGGCTCAGCCCACGCCACTGACCTTAACTGTTTTAAGACTTTCGGCGATTAGTTACCATCAAAAACAAGGCCTGGAACTGGATTGGGATTGGGATAATTGACAACACTTATTGGGGCGATGAACCACCACACTCTGGACCAATTGGGTGGCGTGCATAATTAGCCAACGCCAGAGACTTGTTTTCGCGGTAGACACCAAGTAAGCTCGGCGAGAATTCCAGTGCACACACACAGCGGGTGTGCGAGTTGTGTGTGCAATTAAACCAGTTACCAAAGCTGACCCGCTTGGCCTGCTGGATTAGAAAGACTTGGCCCAGCTGCAGGCGGCGCATGCTCAGTATCCGCTTGGACTCTAAGTGGAGCAGACGAGGTGCGAAAGTGAAAGGATTACAGCATGCAGCTTTGGATTATCTTGGCAGCCTGTCTTGGCTCCGCCCAGGCCTTGGAAAGTGTGTTTGGCGCCTTTAACCTAGAGCTAGAGTTCCCGTCGCCGCAGGAAAGGCAGCGGGCGCTAAAGGAGGGCTTGTACGATCCGGGAGCCGTCATACCCGTCGATGTGGATGTGTACTACAAGCGTGAGACTCTTGGAACTAATCTCCAAATCTCCCTTTCACTCGTTCTCTGCTAACTTTTAGATGGCGATGCCACACCCTCGATATTTGTGACCATTCCCCGCTTCGCCAAGGGCGTGCCCTACTCCCTGGCCTATGTGACCAACGAGATGAGGCCGAATGGCACGCTCCTGCAGGCCTATCCCAGCTACGAGTGGCACAAGACCCACGGCGCGGACTGCAATGGCCTCACCTCTGTTTACCGAACCCAGATAGACGAGTGCGGGCGGATGTGGATCCTGGACAGCGGCGAGATCGACTTCATTCAGCTCTGCCCGCCGCAGCTGTACGCCATCGACCTGGAGAATGGGAAGATAGTGCACCAGTACAAGATGCCCAAGCGGCTGTACAAGGAGGGCGTGAGCAGGTTCGTCATGCCCACCGTGGACCTGCATCCCGAGAACTGCGACGTGGCCTTCGTGTACATGGCGGACTCCATTGGCTCGGGCATCGTGGTGTACGACGTGGCCGCCCAGCAGTCGTGGCGGATTGAGAACAAGTTCACGTATCCCCATCCAGACTTTGGCACCTTCACCATCGCCGGCGAGAGCTTCCAGCTGTGGGATGGGACGGTGTCCACCAGTCTCACCCCGCACGGCTTGGGCGGCCGGCGGATGATGTACTTCCACTCGCTGTCCAGCGAATGGCAGATGGGCATACCCCTGGACGTGGTCAACAATGGCAGCAACTGGAAGCTGAACGATGTCAGCGCCGCTCTGGATCAGTTCCAGGTGCTGGGCAAGCGGGGCAGTCAGTGCGTGGGCGCGGCCATGAGTGAGACTGGTTTCCTGCTCTGCGGACTGGTCAAGCCGTCCAGCATCCTGGCCTGGAACATACGCGAGCCCTACAACCACCAGAATCTAGTGATGCTGGTGGAGGACGCGGAGCGGCTGCAGTTCACCAGCGGGGTGAAGATCGTGCGGAACCACGAGGGCAAGGAGGAGCTGTGGGTGCTGTCCAATCGGCTGCAGAAAGCCTTCGGAGCGGGCTTAAACTACAAGGAGGTAAACTTCCGCATTCTAAAGTGCGGCGTTCAGGAGCTGCTCAGCGGCAAGCCGTGCTATTGACTTGGAATCTCTACCAATAAAGCTAGTTTATGAGAGGGGTTTGCCTTGTGTTGTTACTTACCTTCTTGTAGAAGTACTCCTCCTCGCGGGCAGCCTCCAGCTTGCCAAAGGCGCCGCCAGCCTCGCGGATGGAGCCACCGCCGCCGCCGCCCTTGCCGGCGCCACTTCCTAGGTCGCCCAATTGGCCGCTCATCTTGGCCAGCCTGTGGAGCAGAAGAGAGAAAGCAGAACTTGTAGAATCTTCATTTTTTTCGACTTTCGGTTACGCAACAAAGAAGTCAGCATAGAATCCACTCACGCACACACACACATGAGCGGAACGGCTGGCGAAAGCGATTTGGAACGGATCGAAATTGTTTATCTTATCGCAAATGGAGGAAAGGTGGCATACATAACACCCTATGTAATGGGCGTGTACCTCCTCCTTTTTTTCAAGTCTCCAATTAGTTAACTTGGATTATGAAAGCGGCTTAACTTTATATATATACAGGTATATGTATATACATATGTACGGAATACTTACTGGACTCCAGCGGGGTACAGGCGGTTTGCGCTGCGTCTCACCACGAACATTCTGCTTGCTTTTTCAGTTAAAACTGCAATAAAAACAAGCACATAAAATTGATCACATTAATAATCACAATGAATTGCAAGTAACTGTATGCGGCCGCCATAAAAATAAACCGGGTGCATTCAACTTTTAAAAAGGCAAAGGCGCAATAAATAAGTCACTGAAATACAAGGCAGCCGCGTCTTTGTTTGTTGTTTGCATAAAATATACAAGGTAAAATAAATATGTACGCTATATCCACAGAATGCCTGCTTTTATATTTTTAAATGCCGGGAAATTGCGGCGCAGCTTTACTCACTTTTCTTCAAACGACGAAAGTTTATAACAGTATGACCGTTTCGCGGACCTCAGAAGAAACCAAACTTGCGTTTTTTCGATAACTTTTGGAAATATCGATACAAAATATCGATATAATTTACTCGATAGTTATAACCAGTTGCATGCTCTGGTAACACTGCCGGCACACTTGACGCCAACTCGGATTTTTTTCTGAATATAAATAAAAACTTATTAGTTATTGCTGATTAAACCACCATTATTAACCTCCAAACATGGCCGAGGTAGACGACGGTTCCGAGCTGTTGTTTTTTGACACCTTCTCCCACGAGGAAGTGACGGTAAGTGCCACAGCAGCCGCCTCTTTACTGATTTTGCTCACCCTGACTCTCTTGTAGGACATAAACCTGGATTTAGTGCAATTTCCCAAGCCGGTCTTCATCACACAGGTGCGGATCATCCCGCTGGGAGCCCGTGTGCAGGCGGACTTTCCCGGCGGCGTTCGCTTGGGTGCCACGAATCCCTCCAAATTCGACCTGGAGTTCTTTGTGAACGATTTGGGAATGCCGGGTGCCTCGGCTTTCGAGAATCTCGGCCTGCTGCGTTACAACCAGAACGATTGCATCCACCTGGACTGCTCGCAGGAGAAGATCCCCACGGACGGGCTGGTGCTGCGCGGCTGGTACAGCACCATTACCCTGGCTGTCTATGGCATCCTCACCAACTCGGTGACGGAGCCCATTGCCAGTCCCACGATGCCCTGCGAGCCGGTCGGTCCGGAGATGTGCACCCTGAGTAGCGAGGTGCTGCTGCAGGAGGATGTGCTGAAGGACGACTGGCAGGAGCCCATGCAGGCGGAGATAATGACCACCGCGCACAAGGGTAATGTCAGCGACTACGACCCAGAGGAGATGGAGTACGCTCTGTCGCGGGAGCACTACCACCAGCAGCAGCAGCAGCAGGCGCAGGAGGAGCAGGAGCAGAGGGAGATGCGCCGCCTGCGTCGCTCCACGCACTCCACGGACCAATCGCCGCCGCCGCCGCCCAGGAGATCGCACACGCACTCCGAGAGCAACGACCGGGAGTACGTCAGGCATTCCCGCGACAAGGGCTCCAGGGATTGGTCACGTTCTCCGGAATACTCCAGCCACCGCTCGCGGCGCAAGCGCTCTGAGCGCTCCCGCTCCGATGTGGACGAGCACAAGTGGCCCCGGACGCCGCCTGCCTCGATAGATTCGCCCACGAGGCCGCGCTCGCCGGATACCATGGACTACGATGACGATGACTCGCGCTCGCACTACAAGATGCAGTCCGCGCACTACCGGCACTCCTCGGAGTCGCTGCATCGCGACGAGGAGCGCTCCTGCACGCCCCAGGAGCAGTTCGAGCCCATCCTCAGCGACGATGAGATCTTGGGAGACGAGGAAGAGGACGATGGCGTGGATGCGGCAGCCATTGCCGAGTATGAAAGGGAACTGGACATGGCAGCGGCCTCGGCGCCGCCCGCCATCGATGCCTTCGAGCCCTGGCACAAGCCCCTGCTGGTCTACGAGGGGGATTTGGCAGCGCACTTCGGCAAGGAGCTGGAGACCCTGCGGCTGCTCTTCAAGAAGCTGGCGCTGCAGACCCGCTGCGAGAACGTGGCTGCCTTTGGGGAGGAGCACGGCTCTAGTGTGGACGAGCGGGAGCAGTTCGTGTACTTGGGGGAGCAGTTGAACAACCAGCTGGCCTACCTGGCGCAGCACTTTAAGCGGCGGAACTACGTCCTCCAGCAGTTCTTCGAGAATGATGATCTCCACCTCCGCCAGGCGGCGAATGTCTTGCAGATTGCTCTCAGTTTCCAGGCAGCCTGCCTGCAGCCGCAGCCCGCTTTTAAGATCCGCCACATCAAGTTGGGCGCCCGCATGGCCGAGCTGCTGGGCAGCAGCGAGGATCTCTTCCAGCATCTGCTCAAGGAGCACCAGTTTGACCCCTTTGATGCAGTGTTCCGACTCTATAACGAGCCCTACATGGCTCTCTCCATCAAGCTGCAGCTGCTGAAAGCAGTTTACGCCCTTTTGGACTCTCGGCTGGGCATTGAGCACTTTCTGGCCTCCAAGAGCAACGGCTATCAGGTGATCATGGAGTCCCTCAAGGCGGCCAAGCTCACCCGGACCAAGTACGCCCTGCAGGCCATCATCAAGAAGCTGCACCTGTGGGAGGGCCTGGAGAGCATCAAGAACTGGTGCCGGCGCCTCTTTGTGGACAGGAACTTGGCGCGGGAGGAAGATAAGGGGTCCGCGGAGGAGCCCACTCCGTTGCAGGTATGCCAGCAGCTCGAGTTCGCTTTCGAGATGCTCATGGACGCGCTGACCACCAGCCAGGTGAGCTACCAACAGCCGCGCCGCTTCCTCCCCGTGTCCAAGAAGTTCGAGGTGGTCACCGATGCCACAGCCCAGCGTAGTTTTGGGAACGCCCTGCAGTCGTATCTGGGGCAGCACAGCCTGGCGGAGTCCCTGCTCCTGATGCTGGGCCACTGCAAGGAGCTGCCTGCGAAGACGTACCTGTGCATGCTGGACCTGATGCACACGCTGCTCCGTTCCCATGTGGGCATTGATTACTTTGTGGACGATGCCTTTGAGGCCACGCAGACCATTGTGGCGATTCTGCTGGGGTTGGAGGATGTGCCCAGGCATCCCAAGGTGGAGGAAGTCAAGCCGGAGAAGGCCGAGGTGGAGGAGAAGCCCATGGAGTTGGAGAGTGAGGAGAAACCGAGTGAAATCCCAGAGGAAACGGAGGTAAAACCGGTTGCTGTGGCTGCTCCTGTTACTCCTCCTGCTCCTGCTCCTCCTCCGGCTCCCGCTCCCATTCCCGCTGCCGTGTTCCAGGGCAGAACGCGAACCATCCTCCGTCCTGTACTGCCACGTCTTGCCCGACTCGGCATTGAGATGTCCTACAAGGTGCAGACGCGCTATCACCTGGATGCCATTGTGTACGCCGCTGCCGCTCCAGAGTACGATGCCGTGAAGATCGCCACGCACATGCACGCCATTTACTCGCAGACCTGCGATCCCGCAGGACGCCAGCACACCGTGGAGGTGCTCGGCCTGAACAACAACCTCAAGATCTTCATGGACCTCATTAAAAGGGAGCAGCGCCTGCAGACGCAGCGCCAGCTGAGCTCGCCTGGCACCAAGTACAAGAGCCCGGTGCTGAGCTATGCCGTGGACATGGTGGACGCCTGTGTGCGGTACTGCGAGCAGCTGGACTACCTCATCGAGCATGGAGGGGTGATCCTGGAGCTGGCCAAGAACCACGAAACCTTCGAGCCCTCGGTGTCCGCGGTGCTGCAGGAGATGTACGTGTACATGAAGCCATTGGAGGCAATCAATGTGTTTGTCTACGACGACATCATGCCCCTGGTGGAGGTGATAGGACGCTCCTTGGATTACCTGACCACGTTCCCCGGAGACCTGATTATGGCGCTGAGGATCCTGCGTTACCTCTCCATCAGCAAGCCCATCGCGGGGCAGAAGTCGCCGCCGGTAACTGAGGAGCTGAAGCACCGCTTCGTGGCCCTGCAGCTGTACGCGGCGGATGGCGTCCAGCTCTGCATCCAGATCATGGAAAGGTTGTGCGCCTACTTCGAGCAGCCGGGCGCCCATGCCCCGGCGTTGATGACCATTCAGGGCGTGCACTGCTGCCAGATCATGCTGCCCACGCTGCAGATCCTCCGGGAACTGCTCACGTATGCCATTCTGTGCCGGGATGGCACTTACAAGGACTTGACCGCCATTGACCATATCGTGAAGGTGTACTATCTGCTCTACTACTATCCCACGCGCTGCCAGGCGGGCCTTGAGGTGGAGCAGTGCAAGATGGAGGTGGTCCAGACCCTGCTGGCCTACACCCAGCCCCATGAGCAGGACGAGGAGTCGCTGCACAAGTCGCTGTGGACGCTGATGGTCAGGGAGGTGCTGAAGAACATCGATGGACCCGCACACTTTATTCCAGGTGAGCTCCAAGATAGCAAAACAGCAAAAAATCGGAGCTCTATCGATAGTATCGATTTTTTAAACTTTTATGAAAACCATCGATTGTTTTTCGCACTATTGATGCTTTGATTAGACCGATTCGACTCCATTTTAAGCCTTTGAAATGATTATGACGATGCTTTCTCGAATGCTGGAAGGGAAATATTAGATTAGATCATAAATGGAAATTAATCCCTTAAAACCGGAATCGTTTTAGGTGAGAAAATGTCATCACTCAAGGCTTCAACTGCAGATAATATAATTTTTATAAGCAACATTTTTATGGCTTAGGAAATATCGATAGTATGGATTTTTCACTAGTAAAACATCGAAAAAATCGGTAGTGGAAAACATCGATTTTTTGTCAGCTCTACCCCAAGAGCCTCTAGTAGAGGTGTCAAACTACCGGTGGAACTATCGATAGTATCGATGGTTTGAATTTGAAACAATCGCAATAGTATTGTCCCCATACATTATTATATTTGTTAGCTTGAAACCAAACGAATTCTAATTAGAAAATGAAAATTTAAATCTTAAGATACTGAAAAATTTGTCTGACTATTTTTATTAATTTTTGAATTATTACTTCATTAAATCTTTAATCTAAAAGTCGTTATCAATTTACTAAGGGATACCCTCAACTTTTTTGAGTATTTTATTAGATGAAGGATCCTTTAACAAATTTAAATAAGTCGTTACTATCGCGATAGTATCGATAGTTTGCAAAAAAAACTCGAAACTATCGATGGTGCAAATACCGGTAGTTTGACATATCTAGCCTGGGAGATAGAGCTGTAAAAGAATCGATACTAATATCGATACATCGATGTTTTTGTTTTTGAATTAGTATCGATTTAATTTTTTGAGTATCGATGTATCGCTGATTTCAAAATCAGACCAGTGGGAGAATCTTCTAATCTCTCTTATATTCCATTTTCCACAGGACTCAAGCTCCTGGCGGAGCTGCTGCCCCTGCCCCTGCCCATGCCGCAGCCCCTGTGCGACCAGCTGAAGCAGCAGCACAAGCAGCGCCTGATCACCGAGCGCAAGCTGTGGTCCGCCCACCTGCATCCGCAGAGCGGGCAGATCGCCAAGCTGGTGGAGGCCCTGGCTCCCTCCAGCTTCCCGCAGCTTTCAGAGATGCTGCAGCGCGTCTGCATGCAGCTCTCGGACCTGGCGCCCAACATGACCCTGCTGATAGCCAAGACCATCACGGAGCTGCTGTGCAGCGAGTACCTCACCTCCAACTGCATTCCGACAACGAATCTGGAGCGCCTGCTGAGATTCTCCACGCGCCTGTGCGCCTTTGCTCCGCTGAAGAGCTCCATGCTGTCCATCCTGTCGGGCAAGTTCTGGGAGCTCTTCCAGTCGCTGCTGGCGCTGAACGAGTTCAACGAGGTGGTGTCCAACTGCCAGGAGGCGGTCCACCGCATCCTGGATAGCTTCCTGGACTCGGGCATCTCCTTAATCTCGCACAAGTCCACGGCCCTGCCTGCGCTTAATCTGTCCGCGGCTCTGCCACCCAAGGAGCTGATCCCCCGCATCATTGACGCCGTGTTTAGCAACCTGACTAGCGTGGAGGTCACGCATGGCATCTCCATTCTGGCGGTGCGCAACCTGGTGATCCTCACCGAGCACGACTTCACCTTCTACCACCTGGCGCAGCTGCTGAAGCAGAAGATCACCGAGTTCCAGGCGTGGATGGAGCGCGTGATCCTGCACAACGAGACGGTGGAGTACAATGCCAACATTGAGTCGCTGATACTCCTCCTGCGCTCTCTGACCCAGATCGAACCGCCGCCCGCCATGACGGCCATGCCGCACCGCACGCTCAAGCTAGGCGCCGTGGAGCTGGCCCAGCTGGTGGAGTTCCAGGACATTGACCTGGCCAAGCCCCCGGTGCTGAGCCGCATCCTCAAGGTGATGGAGAAGTACAAAGCGGTGGCGAATGAGGCGGCGCTGTGCGACCTCAAGCAGCTCATCCTGCTGCAGGCCTCCAAGCAGGAGATTATCGCCGGCGCCAGTACCGAAGCCCCTCCAGTGTCAGAGAGCGAGGCGGACGCCAATGCCGCTGCCAGCAGTGGCAGCCTGGCCTTGAGCATCGAACCCTACCTGCCCCAGGCCGAGGGCATTGTCAGCCAGTACGAGGCGCGTCCGATCTTCACCAGGTTCTGCGCCACCGCCGAGAATCCCCAGCTCACGGCCCGCTACTGGCTGGAGCCTCTGCCCATCGAGATGATCGAGGACATGAACGAGCCGCTCTACGAGCGCATCGCCTGCGATCTCACGGACCTGGCCAACGTCTGCCTCAATCCGGATCTGAACACAACGGGGGATACCAAGAGGACGCTTAATTTGGCCGGCTCTCCCCAATCCAATCGGGAGATGACACCCACGGCGCCTTGCTTCCGCACCCGACGCGTGGAGGTGGAGCCCGCCACCGGCCGGCCCGAGAAGAAGATGTTTGTTTCCTCGGTGAGGGGGCGCGGCTTTGCTCGTCCCCCGCCCTCCAGGGGAGACCTGTTCCGCTCGCGTCCTCCTAATACCTCCAGACCGCCCTCCCTGCATGTGGATGATTTCTTAGCTCTGGAGACTTGCGGAGCCCAGCCCACAGGGCCCACGGGCTACAACAAGATACCCTCCATGCTGAGGGGCTCCCGAGTGGGTCGCAACCGGGGATCGCGCATCTCAGCAGCGGCTGCCTTTAGGTGGGTTACTCCCTTACTCTCTCAAGGAGTTATTAATTAAGGGTTTCGTGGTCTTTTTTTCGCAGACAAAAGAAGCTTATGCGCATTGGCTCGCCCTCCAGCTGGGCAGAGTCCCCTGGATCCTATCGCTCGGGCAACTCGGAGTCGCACTTCAGCAGCAGTGACTCGCACTACTCCTCGCCCCACTACAGCGGTCGTTCCCGGGGACGTGGCCTGCGCTCGCGACCCTCCTACCTGCGTTAGTTCTAGTTTTATAGCCTGTTTACACTAACTACTAATCAGTTACCTATCGATATTGGAGGATGAACGTTTACACCGAACAAACTCGAGTAGTTATCGATAAAAACTAGTGGAAATCGAAATGAACGCAACATAAACTAGAGGTGGAAAAACATCGATGTTTAAAAAAACATGATAAAAAAAAATATCGAAGCTTCGATGTTTTTATGAAAACATCGATAAAACATCGATAAAACACATTGCTCTTAATCACAAATTGCTCTTAAATACATTTTAAAAGTTTTCCTTTACTTTAGTGACGTGACTAAAACATCGATGTTTCCCCACAAAAAATCGATGTTCCCAAACATTTTAAAAACATCTATGTTTTCATCGAAGTTTCTCCACCTCTAGTTTACACCGAACAAACTCGAGTAGTTATCGATAAAAACTATTAGAAATCGAAATGATCGCAACATAAACGCAAACTTTTCCCACCACAAGGCCCTTTTTCAAAACCTATATAAAAAAACCCTCGTTTGACTCAAAACGCTAAAACGTAGCTTAGTGTAAATACAGTATTAGCCACATTTCCATTGCTGTATTTTGTACATAAGCCAAGAGTTAATTTTCTGTAATTACACTGTGCAAGCGGACGTCGTGCGTCTCCATGGGCACCTCCTCGGGGCTCAGGATCTGCTCGTTGAGGGCCAGCGCCATCAGCGTGATCTTCTTGTGCGGATACTTGTCCGCGTGCTGGCTCAGGAACTTGTCATAGAAGCCCATGCCATGGCCCAGGCGGGCGCCACAGCGGCTGAAAGCCACGCCGGGCAGAATGAAGAGATCGATGCCGTGTCCTGGAGATGAGGAATCTCTTGTTATCAGAAGCAGTTAGAGTAATATCCATGTTACCCACCATTTGTCATGGCATCTTCGCGCGCCTCCTTGAAGTCCGGCTGCTTGATGTTCCACTTGGTCAGCGGCAGGTTCTCGTACTCGTCCATGCCGCGCAAACGCACCATCTTCATCTTGGAGCCCTCGTAGGTGGGCACAAAGACCATCTTGTCCAGGCGGAACATCTCGCTGAGCAGCGCCGTGGTGTCCAGCTCGGAGCTGGTGCTCAGATAGATGCTAATCCGCTGCGCCTGGCGGAACACCTCGCTTTGGAGCACCTGCTTTGGGGTTTAGTAACTGATAAAGACGATGAACCTAACCTATGACTTTACCTTGGCCGTGACAGCCTTGGATTGCCGGGCAATGGCCTCCGCGTCCAGGCACTTGAGGGTTTCCTTAATGCGTATCCTAAGCGCCACTTTCAGGCTGTTCTGGATCGTCGCCGCCATCTGTGCTGCTTCTGTACACTCGTGCGATCCGGTGAGAACTGTCTCCATCCGCTTGTCCGGCACGGGCATCTGTAGGTCTCGTCTCTTCTTATCAGTTTTACACTGTCCCAGCTCTATCAGTTGGCATTCCCTTTTGTGCTCGCTGTTCGTAAACAAGTTGGAGGGGTGAGCAGTATGCCCCAAAATTTCCAGGAACTCCAAGTGGGCTATCGATCAGCTGATCAGGGATGGGAGTTGTGAAGTTGTTACCCAAGCAAGTGGGGAAAGGAGGTACCCTACACACTTAACAAGTCTATTTTTACATATTGCTAAAAATTATAACAAAACAGCGTATTTTTGTAACGAACTTAATGCATATTGTTTATTTCAAATAACATTTTTAATAAATACAAATCAGACGATAGAATCAGGTGCTACTAAGCAGAATTCACTTTTTGGGAGCCTCAGGCGCCTTGGTCTCCGGCTTGGTCTTCAGATTCTTCAGCTGCTCCTTTTGCTAATTTTAAAAAATAAATTCAATAACTTCCTCAGTTTAAAAAAAGTTTAGAAAAAAACCCACCTGCTTGTAGAAATACTCCTCCTCGTGGGCAGCCTCCATCTTGCCAAAGGAACCGCCTGCCTCGCGAATGGAACCACCGCCACCGCCACCCTTGCCTGCTCCACTTCCAAGTTCACCGACATGCGACATTTTCAAGTGTCTGCAATGTTGCAACGAATAAAAAATAGTTCTAGAATTCTTATGCAATTTTGCTCCAATTTATGAAAAACTTACTGAATTTGCTTTGGATACAAACGCTGACTGATCCGGCGCAGTGTAAACATGTTTGTCTTTTATAGGAGCGATTTATATAGTATAGTTAAACTATATATAAGGGGTGATTTGTCGCAATGATTTTCGCCGACTTGTGAAAACAGACTATTTGAGAAGAGACATGAGCGTAGCTACAAATAATTCAAAGGCTGCAGCGAAAAGTATATCGGTATATTTTCCTATTAGCAAAGCCTTATAAAAGGATCCTTGTACAATAAGGAAAAAACCCTTACAAATATTATTTATAATGTAGAAAAATAAATGCATTCCATTATATTCTCTTTTTGGGGCCACCATTCCCCAGCAGCCCCATAGCTACACCCCTGATATGCGGCCTGCCAACTGTCTGCAAAGCTAACGGACTCTGTAAACTTAAATTATGCTTTGCCAAAACTAACAATTTTATTACGCTGAATTCGTCTGAACCAACGAATCAACGTAAAGTTATAAACTGTAACAATAATTATTCGAAAGAGTTGGAATCCGAATTCAGGTCTTCCAATATTTTGGGAGTCTTCTCATCGGCTTTTGGGTCTTCTTGGGCACGATCATGTAATATTTTCATATTATCCGCGGTCTAAATATTAAACAAAAGTTTACGTGGTGAAAGAAAAAGAAATCTTGATCTCCTTACCTCATTTAGAAAAAATGCTTCCTCGAGAGCATTCTTGTGTTTGTTCATGCACGACGAGCTACATAGGGAAGCATTATCCAGTGTCTTCTGGAACTCATCCCAATTTGGCAAGTAGTCTCCGTCGTCTTTCTTGGTTCCCATCTTAAACATGAGGTTCTGGGCAAGCGAACTAAAATATTCCTCTTCCTTTAGACCGCCTTGCAGCTTCTCTAGTCCCCCACCCCAAAAGAAAATAGAGTTTGGAGGTTTCTTCTCCTTACAATAGGTCATCTTGGGGATCCGAACGAGCCTTCGTGGATATTGTTTGGGTATTACAGGAAGGTGGTCAGTGGTTTGGATACTCACGATTGCACTAGGCATAATCTGCGCTGCAAAATTCCAGCACAAAACATTTTAGCTTACATATAAGAAAAGTTTACAGATTTTGTAAAAAGGTTAGGCAAATCCGTCGAAACCAATGGATGAGACTAGCAAGACTGACTAGTAAAATTTCAGAAAGCTCTCACAGCGGTTACTATATCAAAGTATATGTTTGAATTCAAAACCAGTTCAGGAAAGGGAATTCCTTTTATTTTGTTTATTCTTAAAATTAGTAGCTTAAAAATCATATTTAACTTGCATTATCAGCATATTTCCTCTAATTTTAAAACAAAAGAATTTAAAACGATTTTTTTAAGCTTTAGCAGTGCCGCTGCCAACCCGCTGCATTAAATATACTAGTTTCCAATCTATCGATAGCCGCCGTGGGAGGCAACCCTGCGTGCTCATTGTTGCGCCTGCTGCTCATACCTGCGCCCCGATGCGTTTTTATTGGCAGCAAAGCAAAAGAAAATGTTGTGTTGTGAAAACGCTGGTTTTCCCCTGCTGGCGATCTAGTTGTGGCCCAAACGGAAGTGCTAATAGTGCGGGCGCGATAATGCCGATTGAGTGAGGCTAAAACACTAAACGGGCAGAGCGACCGCGCCGCGTGCGGCCCGCTCCTGCATTTGTGTGTGTATCATGGACAAGCTACGAAACAACAACAAGGAGAATGCACCCATTGAGTACCCCTACCCGCAGCCACCACCGCCCCCCGGCCATCTCCCCAGCTCCGCAGGCGCCACCACTCCGCTGGAGGGCTGCGAGGATGCGGAGAGCAACAAGAGCACGCCCTACTTCACGCCCCTGGAGTTCCTGCAGACCTCCTTTGAGTTTCCCTCGCCCACGGGCGATGGCGGCGGCGGCGGGGGAATTCTGGGCATACCCGAGTCGTCAGCGGAGGAGGAGGACTCGGCGCGGGCCTACACCCCCAAGCAGTTCACCGTCGCCAGTCCGCACCTTCCCCTCGTCCACCAGCACTCGCACCCTCATCCTCATCCAGCCAGCTCGCAGTCCCCCACCCTGAACCGCAAGTTCAAGCGGTTCTCGCTGTACGACCGGAGATCCTGCTCCCCGCACATCAGCACCTCTGGGGGGCAGGAGGAGCGGGGCAGTGGGCGTGGCACCGACAAGGAGAACACCATGCCCAAGGGGGGAGGAGCAGTGGATGACCAGGACTTGGAGAACACTTTGTACTTGTCGAAGAGCGAACACAACTCGCCCACCATCATTTTCAAGGACGAAACCTCGACGACGCCGGGCCTGGAGGCCAGTCGCCTGAGCTACTCCCCCAAGCTGCTCTCCTCCATCAACAATCTCAACGTGTCCGGCTCCCCCCTGAACATCATCAACTCGGCTGGCTACAAGAACGGCAACTTCTTCCGCTTCCCGGAGATCGATCATGTGGTGCAGCAGGAGGGGCTCATAGATGCCTCCGCCACCTTCGAGGAGGCCCCGCGAAGGGACAGGAGTCCAGCGATCGCAGAGCCGCCGCTGGAGCAGCAAAAGTCGGAGGGCCGGAAGAATCGCAAGAATAAGAACAATCTCACCATTCGCATCACGGACGTACCCATCAGGAACTCGAGCCAGGCCTCGCCGCTGCCCAAGCCCAAGACGCCGACCATCAAGAGCACCAAGGAGAAGGCCCGCTCGCTGGACTCGGCGGCCAACGAGTCGGAGCTGTCGATCGTGGTGCACAACATAACCGAATCTCACGGCAGCTGCGAGGAGATGGAAACGGGCCACGGGCAGTTAAAGCCCTCGGCGGGAGGAGTCATCCATCATCATCATCACCTGCAGCAGCCCGCATCCGCCATACACTCGACCTCGCTCTCGAGCCTGGCCAATCAGCGGCGGACGCCGCGCAGGAAGTCGCCTGGGATCAACACCTCCGACTGGCTGATGTACCACCGCAAGCAGAACCCATATCAGTGCAGCAGCACGGCCCAGAGCTCCCTGGACTCGGAGGCCAGCCTGACGCCCAGCCTGGGCGAGACGGAGCTGAAGTCCGCCTGCAGCGTGGACAGCAGCTCCAAGTTTGGGTTGGGCGCCACTCTGGCGCCGAGGAGCGCCCACAAGCACAATCAGCTGCTGCACTCGTCCAGCACGAACCTGAAGACGCTGCCCGAGTGTCTCACCCTGGTGGAGTTCTCCTCCTCCTCCTCCTCGAAGGAGTCTCCCTTCAAGCAGAAGTCCATGGACCTGCCCACGCTGCAGAGCAAGGCCGCCGTCACCACTTCCTCGATGAATCTGCTGCAGCGGCGCGGATCCAACCACAGCCTGACGCTCAACCTGCACAGCTCGTGCGGCAACCTGATGAACAGCGGCCTCAGCCTGTCCAACTACAGCCTGGGCTCCATCTTGAACTCCAAGTCCAGCTGCAATTTGGACGCAGGAACGGCCAGCCAGATCCGATCGGAGCAGAACCCGCAGACGCATCTGCTGGCCAGCAGCAGCAGCAGCCAGGGCAGCCGGCAGGGTTTGTTCAGAAGGCGAGGATCCAACCACAGCATCACCCTGAAGGCGGGGCACACCACCACCTCGTGCGGCGACCTGCAGCAGCAGGCGATGCTCACCGCGGAGAAGTACAACCGGCTGGGCATGCGCACCAACTCGACGGGCTCCGGGTCGGGATCGGTATCGGGATCGAATGTGCCCACTCCCAAGAGAGGATTGCTAGAACGACGCGGCTCCAACCAGAGCCTCACCCTCAACATGGGCAGCATACTGGGCGGCGGCGGAGCGAGCACCGAGATCCAGCCCAAGGTCACCGTCTGCAGCTGTGCGGCTTCCAACCAGGCGCCGCATCAGCGCAAGTTCTTCAGCACCGAGAACCTGAACAGCAGCAAGGCCAGCAGCAGCCAGCAGTTCTTCGGCCAGGTGAGCTACGGCTCCGCCTCGGACCTGCAGCCCATTCCCCAGCAGGAGTCTGCCGGCGCGGACTCGAGCATTGTGGCCACCTGCACCTGTGCCGGCACCGTGCGCAACATCATGACGCGACCCCTGTCGCCGCAGACCACGAGCGAGGAGTTCAAGATCTACCTGGCCAGCATCCAGATGCTGCAGAGCGCCACCAACCCGCTCAACCAGTTCGACCTGATCCGGCTGAACTACGTCTTCGATCACAGCTACCAGACCAACAGGAGCATCATCGAGCAGCCGCCCGTGCTGGGCTCCAACGGCCGGGACCTGGACACGCCCACGGACCTGGTGCCGCCCAGCTCGGAGGACAGCGAGCTGCTCGCCTGCTACCAGGCGGTGGTCAAGCGGATTGTGCAATCGCTGCCGCAGCTGGAGGAGTCGGAGCAAAAGCGCATCTTTCGGGACCTGCACAAGGAGTTCTGGGATCTGCCTCTGAACCACCAGGAGAAGCCCATGGTCTTCGGTTCGCAGACCAAGAACCGCTACAAGACGATCCTGCCCAACGAGCACTCGCGCGTGCTGCTCGAGACGGAGTCCAGCGAGCTGATGAGCCTGCAGGAGGAGGTCAGAAGGACCTGCACCGGCGAGGACATGCCCTACATCAATGCCAATTACATAAAGGTAAGGGGATTCTGATTGATTAAGGATTTAATTCACGATTTTCTGTAGGGTTGTGAAAATATGTAAATAATATCGTATCGATGATTATTATTCTTTAAAAATATCATCAGGTTTTTTGCAATATTTATCACCAAAACTTATCGATATATCTGATATTTTTGATATGTTTAAATTTCAGTATAAGAATCTTAAACCACCCAAAATAACATTAACTTTAAATGCATTATAATTTTTTTGAGCTTATTAATTAAAAATAAAACAATAAACTTGTTTCCATTCAAGAAAAGAGATCTTAAGGTTGAATAGTTTAAGTAAGGATACAAGAAAAAACGTAAAAGACTTCATTTAATTTTTTTAAATATGAAAAAGTTACATTTTATCGGAAAATTACACATATTGGTTATGTTTTTTATGTTTTTGTAAAAGCTCTTTGCCTCGCTCATCTTCTCTTTTTAACCACTTGAGGTGTCAAACTGCCGGTGGCACTATCGATAGTATCGATGGTTTGTATTCAGCTTGCACCATCGGTAGTTTGAAAACAATCGCAATAGTATCGATAGTTTGCGAAAAAAAAACTCGAAACTATCGATGGTGCCAATACCGGTTGTTGACTTCTCTTTCAACCACAGCATCAAAAAATATATTTCCAAATAATATCGATATGCGATAAATCAGGAAAAAAAATATTTCGATATAAATATTAATTTGTTTGTAAAAACTTTTGATATATTGATATTTTGATATATTAACAACAAGCCTAATTCTCTGCTCCAGGGACCCGACTACGTGTCCAAGTGCTATGTGGCCACCCAGGGACCGCTGCCCAACACGATCTTCGAGTTCTGGCTGATGATCTACCAGAACACGCAGCGCTACATCCGCCGCTGTGTGGACGGGGGGAGCAGCAGCAGCCCGCACATGGACCGGGCGCAGGTCCTGCAGCAGTACTTCCAGAAGATCGTCATGCTCACCAACTTCACGGAGGCCAACCGGCAGAAGTGCGCCGTCTACTTCCCCATCGAGCTGAACGAGATATTCGCGGTGGCCGCCAAGTGCGAGGTGTTCCAGCTGAGCGCCGCTGCCCGCGAGTATTTCGATCGGTATTTGACGCCCACCTTTGTGCCGGACACGGTGGTGGTGCCTGATGATGAGCTCAGTGGCCGGCACATTGGCGTGGAGTCGGTGAAGGTGACGCTGGAGGCGGATCTGCTGGAGGCCCTGCCCGCCCACACGAGCTTCTTTCTGGTCAAGAACGTGGGCATTGTGCGGCGCAACGGCTACTCGGTGCGGAAGCTGGTGCTGCTCTACTGCATCCGCGTGCCGCAGAGTGCGAGCTATCACCTGCAGAAGATCGGCTGCTACCACTACTGGTACCCGGACTGGCCGGACCACCACTCGCCGCGGGACATCAACACGCTGCTGGACACCTGCCTGCATGTCCTCAACCTGGGCAAGTGCGAGTCGGAGTTCGACAACTACGACGAGACAAGGAGTGAGAGGAACGCCCATCTGGGGGCCCAGCGACTGGAGATCTACCAGCAGGACATCTTCAATGCGGTGCAGCCGCTGCCCGTGATCCATTGCTCGGCGGGCATAGGTCGCACGGGCTGCTTCACGGCCATCCTGAATGCGGTGAGGCAGCTGCGCCAGTCGCTGGCCTACTCCCTGACGGGCATGCTCACCAAGTCGCTGACCAGCAGCGGGGCCGAGGAGTTCCAGTTCCCGTCGGACAGCGACAGTAGCTTTACGTGCAACACCATCCGGCACATCAGGCACATTCTGGGTGAGGAGGAGGGGGAGGAGGCAGCCTTCGATCGGCTGCCCAAGATGCCGGACATTTTCGTGGACGTGCTGGGCATCGTGTGCAATCTGCGGCTGCAGCGGGGCGGCATGGTCCAGAACTCGGAGCAGTACGAGCTGATCCATCGCTCCATTTGCCTCTACCTGAAGCGGACTCTGGCCTTGAGAAGGTTTTAGGCGAGACGATCGATGACGAGATAAGAGGTGGAGAGACATCGATGAAAACATCGATATATCAAAACATCGATGTTTGTGTTACACCACTAAAGTAAAGGAAATTTTTCTTAATTTATTTTAAAGGATTTTTTTTTTTGTGAAAACATCGAAAACTTCGATGTTTTTTTCTATCGATGATTTTTATTTAAACATCGAAAAACATCGATGTTTCTCCCACCTCTAATGACGACGATTGACGAAGAGATGAATTAGAAGAAGAACAAACACCAATTTACTATTTGTAAACATGCAATTTTTGTGACCCTTATTTTAATGAAAGCAACCCAAACCCCAAACCCCAAACGGACAAGCAAGAAGCAACCTGAAACCATGGCTATAAGAGTCTCGAAACACTTACATAGGATGACATTCTCCGAACGAACCCCGATTTGACGAGATGCTCTCAATGTTTGCTAAATATTACTATTACCGCATATTCTATATATATACATACATATAAATGTTTATTAAGTGTTGGATGTATGTGCGTGCTAAGTGTGTGCATGTAATGTGTACATAAGTGTAAATGTTTCCGACTTTAGGTGTGAACTATGCTTAAACTAAAGTTAATTAACAATTATTATATACCTTACCTACCCGGAAAACCCCTTTTCTTAGCTCGAGATACGTGCGGCCACGCCCCTCGGTGAGTTGGCCTATTAGGCTTGGGGCGGCAGGGAAAGCTCAAACCTTTTTCAAGTCGGTTCCCCCTCCAGGGATCCTTCTGACTAAAACACCAATTTCCCCAAAACCCAAGCCGCCAGCTCCGACCCTCGGACGTGGGCCAAAGTTCACGGATCGAGAGTTCATTAGAGATACAAGAGAAACACTCGAAATGGAAACACAGCCCATAAATGAACAACTTGTATTAATGTTTATGCAATGGAACTAGTCAAATAAAACTTAGAATCATTTTAAATGTAACTTTAAATGTGTGAAATCGAATGTGTTATCATTGGCGGGGACTGTTGGAAGGTATTTGTGAATTAATTGGAAATTAACTATTTTGGTTTGGCTGGATATTTATCCGAAATACTCGTGTTATAAGTACATATTATTTAGCATTTTTGGGAAGCAATAAACAGCAAGAATGCAAAAATCATTGTTTGGGATGAACACACTATGGCCCAGAAACGAGCTTTCGAAGAAGAGAGGATCATAAAAACTTAAAGAAGAGTAAGACCTGTGTTTTATTATTACTCAGGAGTTTATTTAACTTGCCAGGTACTATTTTTATTGTTATTACTTAATTACAATTAAATGTTTTACCTTTTTTTGCTTCACCATAAGTTTTTAATTTAATTTATCTAGAAGAAAACATTTTGTATAAAATATAAAATTGAATCTATTTTGTATACCTCTATCATCTCTTCCGAATTCTAATAATATTTTTTTATTAAAATCTACGAATTGAGGTTTTAAATATACATATTTTATACTTAACATTAATTAGTTATTTATTTAAGAGTATACTGCAATATGTATGATAATTTTAAGAAAATTATTTCTCATATAAATTTTAATTAAAAAAATTTAATAAAATAACGGATTTTTCATATATAAAATATATTTGTTAAAATTTTCAAAGAAAATTATTTTCGAACTTTGAAGTCCGAAAGCACCCAGCAGCACCGTCTAAGGGTTAAGCGCCAGTCAGCTGTTTCGGACGAGCAAAGTTCAGCGGGAATCAGGTTTATTTTTTGTGTTATTGCCGAATAATCGCGGCTACGCGAGATTAGATTGTTTGGAATCTGTGCTGGCGGACAACTAATTTCGCCATGCTCCTCCGCCTGCCCGGCAGATCTATTTTCAAGAGGCTCTACAGCAGCATGAAGGTAATTTAAGAGAAAATTAATAAGAGAAGAATTAATAAATAATAAATCTTTACTGATTGGCCAGGTGAAAGTGCCAGTGAAGCAGGGCGTTGTGGTGGGCCAGCAGAAGAAGCTGGCCAGCGGGCTGGAGTACAACAGCTTCCTGGGTGTGCCCTATGCAGAGCCGCCAGTGGGAGAGCTCCGTTACCTGGTAAGGAGTCCAAACTTCAACTATTTGCAGCTTTTTACTTATCATAATTCCCCTCCAGAGTCCTTTGCCCCTGCAACGCTTTGCGGAGCCCGAACTGGACTGCAGCAAGGAGGGGGATGTCAGCCACCAGCGCGATCCCTTCACCCTGGAGGTGGTGGGCTCCGAGAACTGCCTGTTCCTCAATGTCTACGCCCCGAAGGTTAAGAATCCGGGCTCCCCCTTGCCTGTCATGGTGTGGATTCACGGCGGCGGCTATTTCTTTGGCAACGGCAACAGTGATTTGTGCGTGTCATGGCCTGATATCCAGTCCAAAGATCTAATCTAATCTTTGGCCTATTTTTAGCCACTTTCCGGGCAAGCTCATGGAGCAGGACGTTGTTGTGGTTACTCTGAACTACCGTCTGGGAGCCCTGGGCTTCCTCAGCCTGCCCGAGGAGGGGATCCACGGGAACATGGGGCTCAAGGACCAGCGCCTGGCCCTGCAGTGGGTGCAGGAGAACATCGCCAGCTTCAATGGTGATCCCAATAACGTGACCCTGTTCGGGGAGAGTGCCGGAGGGGCGTCAGTGCACCTGCACACGTATGCGCGACACGCCAACCGGCTGTTCCACAAGGCCATCATGCAGAGCGGATCGGGCAACATGGAGTGGGTGTTCCAGAACGACGCCGGTATCAAAACCCGGAAGCTAGCGGCGCTCCTGGGCGGCGGAGACTTCGGAGGGAACACCAAGGAGCTGCTGGCCTTCCTGAGGTCGGAGAAGGCCTCTCCCACTGGCATTTTGTCCAACACCCTGAAGGTTTTGACGCCCGACGAGCGACGGCGCCACCTGCCCTTCACCTTCAAGCCTGTGATCGAGGACAGCAGCAGTCCAGACAGCTTCCTGGATGAGAACATCCTGGATCTGATGCACAAAAAGGAGTCTCTGGGCGGCATGCCCACGATCATGGGCTACAACTCGGCGGAGGGACTGGCCATGCTGGTGAAGGCCAAGCAGAAACTGGAGGCCTACGGGGATGACTTGGCGAGGATGGTGCCGAAGAACCTGGTGCTGGATCCTGAGGCCCCCGAGGCCCAGGAGGCGGCCTCCGACCTGCGGGCATTCTTCTTCAACGGCCAGCCCCTCACCAAGGATAACATGGATAACCTGGTGGACCTGTTCACCGACTACCACTTCAACATGGACCTCCAGCACGCGGCGGAGATCCATGCCAACTGCCAGACGCAGGCTCCCCTGTACTTCTACCGCCTGGACTACGTGGGCGGCCGCAACATGTACAAGAAGATCTTCCAGAACGAGGGTCTCCGGGGCGTGGCCCATGCCGACGATATTTGCTACATCTTCCAGATGGCGGGCGACGAGGCCAAGATGAGGGAGGACGACCTGCTGGTCACCGAGCGAATGTGCAAGATGTGGGCGAACTTTGCGCGCGACGGAAAGCCCTCGGACAGCTGGCTGCCGGTGGAGAAACCCCAGCCTGGCCAACCCTTCCAGCTGAACTGCCTGCTCATCGATCGGGAGCTGAAGATGTGCGTCAATCCGGATGGCGAGCGGATGGATTTCTGGCGCAGCATGTACCGGAGATACAGGAGCAAGTGCTACGAAGCTCTGAGAGCGAAACTGTAATAGATCGAGATCGGAGAAGCCCTGGAATATAATACTTTAACTGATATTTGTACGCAAAACTAAGATATTAAATAAAAACAAATTTTAACTAATTTTCTTCAGGGTTAATAACTTAATATTAAATATAACAAATAAAGTTCGGCTGATGTTGCTGGTTATTTTATGGTATTTTATATTCATTGATAGATTTAGATTTAGAAATTATAAAATGCCTAACAGTATGCAATATTTGAGGTCTTTCTGAACGCATATTATGGCCAACAATCAAATGATAGCCAAATGCCATATATTTTCGGATTTCCAATTAAAATCTCAATTATTGAAAAGTAAAATATTAAAAATATGTTGAAAAAAAAATTTGGCTGATTTTTCAAAATTCGATAAGGGGTAACATCATTAAAATTGTAAAAAAGTGACATTTTTTTTTTTTTTTAACTTCCCAAGTAAATTTGCCGATTAAATGCCCAAATAAAATATGAAATAAAACAGCTTTCCGAATTGAAATCTAGGCTGTTTTGGCTTAGTTATGATAATTTTTAGCATTGACTAAAGTGACTAAAATCTAAAAATATTTAAAAAGTAAAACCGTTTTAAAGCAGACCGCATATCCAGAACCATTTTACTTTCCGGTGGCATATTTACCTCATCGGGCCAACGGTCACACTAATTGCGGCAAAATTGTTGCATTTTGACGCGGACTTTTCATAGCAAAGGACGCCAAGGATTGTGATTAAATTTACCTGAAATGTATGTAAAGAAGCTCGTGCTCGATGGCTTCAAGTCTTACGGCAAGCGCACGGAAATCGAAGGCTTCGATCCGGAGTTCACGGCCATCACGGGATTAAACGGTTCCGGAAAATCAAACATCTTGGACAGCATCTGCTTCGTGCTGGGAATCAGCAATTTGCAGAATGTAAGTGTAGTTGCTAATGTTTAAGAGTATTTGTAAAGCGTTTCTTCCAATCCAGGTGCGCGCTTCAGCTCTGCAGGACTTGGTGTACAAAAATGGACAGGCGGGCATCACCAAGGCCACCGTGACCATCGTTTTCGACAACACCAATGCCGCCCAGTGCCCGCAGGGCTACGAGAAGTGCCGCGAGATATCGGTGACCCGGCAGGTGGTCGTCGGGGGCAAGAACAAGTTCCTGATCAACGGCAAGCTGGTGCAGAACAAGAAGGTGCAGGACTTCTTCTGCTCCATCCAGCTGAACGTGAACAATCCGAACTTCCTCATCATGCAGGGCAAGATCCAGCAGGTGCTCAACATGAAGCCCAAGGAGGTTCTCTCCATGGTGGAGGAGGCAGCGGGCACCAGTCAGTACAAAACCAAGCGGGATGCCACCAAGACCCTCATAGAGAAGAAGGAGACCAAGGTGCGGGAGACGAAGGTCTTGCTCGACGAGGAGGTGCTGCCCAAGCTGGTCAAACTTCGCCAGGAGCGCTCCGCCTACCAGGAGTATCAGAAAATCTGCCGCGACATCGACTTTCTCGTCAGAATTCATATCTCCGCCAAGTATCGCAAGCAGAGCGAGACCTTGAAGTCCGTGGAAGCCAACGAGCAGAAGATCGACGATCGCATCAAGAAGGATCAGGACACGCATGCCAAGAACATAGAGGAGGTCGCGGAGATCGACAACACCGTCAGGGACATGCAGAAGCAGATCGACGAGCAGATGGGTGGCTCCCTCAGCGAGCTGGAGACACAGCTCAAGGCCAAGCGGGCCGCAGAGGCCACTGCATCGGGCAGCCTGAAGGCGGCCCAGGGAACCATACAGCAGGATGAGAAAAAGATAAAGATTGCCGCTAAAAACATAGAAGATGACGTGCGTGCGCTGGCCAAGAAGGAGGCTGACATGGCCCAGGTGCAGGGCGAGTTCGAGAGCCTCAAGCAGGCAGATGCCACGGACTCCAAGGCCTACGAGGATGCCCAACGCAAGCTGGAGGCGGTGTCCCAGGGTCTGTCCACCAATGAGGATGGACAGGCCACCACGCTGCAGGATCAGCTGATAGGTGCGTCTAACTGGAGGTACTTTATATCCTTAAACTCACTTTCTTTGCTTTTCCAGTGGCCAAGGAGCAGTTCAGCGAGGCGCAGACCACAATCAAGACATCAGAGATGGAGCTGCGTCACACCAAAGGTGTTTTAAGGCAGCGCGAGGGCGAGACTCAGACCAACGACGCTGCCTACACGAAGGACAAGGCCCTCCATGATCAGTTGGTGGCTGAAATCAAGAACCTGGAGCGCCAGCTGCAG
Organism: Drosophila lacteicornis; assembly: GCA_008044355.1. Lineage (NCBI taxonomy): Eukaryota > Metazoa > Arthropoda > Insecta > Diptera > Drosophilidae > Drosophila > Drosophila lacteicornis. The sequence continues at coordinate 130,811 of VNKF01013425.1, forward strand.
GGCATTAACTACGAGGGCGGCCAGTTTGAGCAGCTAAGGGAGCGCCGGAACGAACTGCACAACCGCAAGCGTGAGCTCAAGCGGGAGCTGGACCGCTGCAATGCCGCCCGGTATGACCTGCAGTACCAGGACCCAGAGCCCAACTTTGATCGGCGCAAGGTGCGCGGCATGGTGGGCAAGTTGTTCCAGGTGAACGACATGGAGAACTCCATGGCATTGGTCACAACGGCAGGCGGGAGTGTAAGTTAGCTTTTAACGCTTCTGAAGAATTTCTTTTCACTCTGATTTCCTTTTCAGCTTTACAGCTACGTGACGGACGACGATGTGACCAGCAAGAAGATCCTGCAGCGGGGACAGCTGCAGCGCCGCGTCACCCTGATTCCCATCAACAAGATACAGTCGGGTTCGCTGCAGAGACAGGTCGTGGAGTATGCCCAGAACAAGGTGGGCGCCGAGAACGTGCAGTGGGCCATGTCGCTGGTCAACTACGACCGCTACTACGAGCCCGTGATGAAGTATCTCTTTGGGGGCACCCTTATCTGCAGGGATCTGGACATAGCGAAGCAGGTGAGTGGACTGTGAAAGGATTCCCTTGAAGGGTTTTAACTTGTGTAAACTCACAGGGTTTTATTTCACGGCGGATGGCTTTTATTTTTATTATATTCTTTTCTTAAAAATCTAGCATAATTCTATACGTTAGGAATATTATCGATAACATTAGCATTATTATCGATAAGTAATGTGACCGTGTAATACAAAATGCGGTGTTTACACTTGTTCGGTTCTTACAGGTCAGCTACGATCCGCGCATAAACTGCCGTTCGGTGACTCTGGAGGGCGATGTGGTGGATCCCCATGGCACTGTGTCAGGCGGTGCTCCGCCCAAGGGCGCCAACGTGCTGGAGGAGCTGTACTCCATCAGGAAGCTGGAAAAGGAGTACAGACAAATCGATGCTGAAATTGCGGCCGTGGAACAGCAAATGGCGTAGGTTTAGAGACTTCCTTACTTCCTTAAACCAAAATCTAAGCCTTATTTCCTTCCCAGATCCATTGAGAACATGGCCCACTCTTTTAATAAAATGAAGGAGAACCTGGAGCTGCGCCAGCACGAGCTCACCATGTGTCAGAATCGGCTGGCCCAGACCACCTTTCAGCAGAACCAAGCCGAGATCGAGGAGATGCGGGAGAGGGTCAAGGCCCTGGAGCAGCAATCTGTGGATGCGCGAGAGAAGCAGAAGAGCTCGCAGGCCAAGATCAAGGACATCGAGGCCAAGCTGGCCGATGCCAAGGGGTATCGGGAGCGCGAGCTCAAGGCAGCCACCAACGAGGTGAAGGCCACCAAGCAGCGGGCGGAGAAGTCGCGGGCCAACTGGAAGAAGCGCGAACAGGAGTTCGAAACGCTGCAACTAGAAATCACCGAGCTGCAGAAGACCATCGAAACAGCCAGGCATCAGCACCAGGAGATGGTGGACAACCTGGAGAGGTTCAAGGCCGAGCTGGTAGCCCTGAAGGCGAACAGCTCCAGTGCTGCCTCCGAGGTCACGGAGCTGGAACAGGCCATCAAGGAGCAGAAGGACATGCTGAACGCCCAGAACAAGGAGATGCACAACCTGCTGGTGAAGAAGGACCGGATGCTGAAGCAGAACCAGGAGATCGAGCTGGAGGTGAAGAAGAAGGAGAACGAGAAGAAGAAGATCAGCTCGGCGGCCCAGCATGCCAAGCAGCAGATGGAGGAGCTGGAGGTCAAGTACCCGTGGATACCCGAGGAGAAGGCCTTCTTCGGCATGACCAACACCCGGTACGACTACAAGCGGCAGGATCCCGTCGAGGCGGGCAACAAGCTCACGAAGATGATGGAGAGCAAGAGCAAGATGGAGCGCAGCCTCAACATGAACGCCATCATGGTGCTGGACCGGGAGGAGGAGAACTTCAAGGAGACCGAGCGCCGGCGCACCATCGTGGCGATGGACAAGGAGAAGATCAAGAAGATCATCGTCAAGATGGACGAGGAGGAGCAGGCCCAGCTGAACACGGCTGCCGAGGAGGTCAACAAGAACTTCAGCGGCATCTTCAGCTCGCTTCTACCCGGTGCCGATGCCAAGCTCAATCCCGTCCTGACCAAGGGCTGCCTTACCGGCCTGGAGATCAAGGTCGGCTTCAATGGCAAGTGGAAGGAGAGCCTGGGCGAGCTTTCGGGTGGCCAGAAGTCGCTGGTGGCTCTCTCCCTGGTCCTGGCCATGCTCAAGTTCTCGCCGGCTCCCCTGTACATTCTGGACGAGGTGGATGCCGCCCTGGACATGTCGCACACGCAGAACATTGGCAGCATGCTGAAGCAGCACTTTACCAACTCCCAGTTCTTGATTGTGTCCCTCAAGGACGGCCTATTCAATCACGCCAATGTCCTGTTCCGCACGCTGTTCGAGGAGGGTGTGTCCACCGTTACCAGACAGGCCAGCAGGCAGGCCAGTCGGCGATGAATTTTGGATATTCATCACGAATTGCAGGTTGGGAATTATAATCTCATTTGTATTTTCCAGGGATCGTAACAGTTATAATTTAAATTTATAATTTAATTCATAACTGTTATCTCTGCGATCCCTGGTATTTTCAATCAAGTTCCCCTAAAATGTCGCATTTTTACTTGAATTCATTGTTTATTTAAGCTCTGTAATCAGACACGAAAAGTGTTTCTAAGCAGTACGATAGAGCGAGAGGATGAGTATTGACCTCTCGTTTTGGCTCAATGCTTAGGAACACTTTTCGCTTGTCTGAGTACAGAGCTTTATTAACTGATTATTAGTATTAAAACCGGATGTATAAATGTATTTTTATGAATAAATAACTTTTTGATTATGTATGTAGTCGGTGATTATTAATATATATTTGCAGGAAGCAATACAAATCAATGAATATTTAACACAAGTAACCATAAAAATCACTTAATAAAATATTTCCCACTTACCGTTATTCAAACTAAGTAACGGTTTTTCGCGCGCATCAGCTGATTTCCAACCGGGTATCTGCGGGCGGCAAACGTCAAACTGACGGACCGACAGAGACGAAGCGACTGACTGACTTGCATCGCACGTGCCGAAAAGAGACGGAACGCTGGTGAGACCGTCAAACGCACACACATACACTCACGCACGCAACAAGAAGAAGAAGCAGACCAGGCAGCAACACAATGTTTCAGGAGTGAAAAACGGGAATTAAATAAAAATCTAGTTACAACAATAACCAACGGGGGGAGGAAAAGGAAAACATCAAGATTTCGAGCACACGCAGATTCCTCCAGAAGCTCACAATGGTAATTGGAAGTGCCTGGAATCGGGGAATCGTTCGGGGGCCTATGTGTGTGTGTGTGTGGGGGGCAGCGAAAAGTTGTAGACACCGCTGGCATTTGGATAAACAATAGCAACAATTGAGTGTTTTCCAATTAAGAATAACTGAGTGACTGGAAAGTCCTCTCCCTCTTCTGTTTCCCGTTGGAACTCATTGTTTTCTGTTCTTTTCTGTGCCAGGATCGAGTGACGAAGCCGCAGAAGAAGATGCTCATCACATTGCTGCGGGAAACCAAGTACATGGAGGGCAAGAAGGAGAAGGAGTGGTACTGGGAGAAGATCCAGGCGGCCCTCAACACCATCGGTCCCAAGAAGACCATTATCCAGTGGAAGAAGGTGAGTTAATTGCCGCCCAAAATGGTTTAATCTCTCAAAATATCTCAAAATACCCTGCAGTGCTGGCGGGACATGCGTCTAACCACCAGGAAGAAGCTGGCGGAGCTGAAGCGCTGCCAACTCTCGGGCGGATCGCCGCCGCCGGGCATTGAGCTCAACCAGGAGGACAACGACATCATCGACATCGTGGGCACCGAGTACTTCTACGAGGAGATGAACGGCGAGCTGAAGCCGGAGAACTTCATGTCCGGCTTCGACTATGCGCCCGAGCACCTCTGCGATGCCATCCTAACGGCGGCTGCGGGCCACCATCAGCAGCACCTGCAGCACCAGAAGGATCCACAGGGCCACGCCGGGCAGCAGCCGCAGCAGCAGGATCATCACACCAACGATGGGGAGACCAACGATGCGCCGGGCTCCTCCAACGGCGGCTCCTATCAGGGCCAGCCAGTGCCCCAGCTGCAGACGCACAATGGTGGGGGTGCAGGAGGAGCAGGAGGAGAGCATGGGCAGTTGCACTCTGTGCCGCAGCATCCGGCTTTTCACGGGAGCCTGCATCCGCACCTGTTGAGGCGCCAGCATGGCAGTGCAGGATCGCTGCCCCGGGAGTCGCCCTTCGAGGAGAAGCTGCTGCAGTTCATGCAGGACGCCTTTCCCAAGCGGAGCAAGAAGCGCAAGAACCGGGATCCGGACAAGCTGTTCCTGCTGTCGCTGTACGAGGAGATCAAGCGGGTGCCCGAGGAGATACGCCTGGACGTGAAGTCCGAACTAATGCAGATCCTGAAGAAGTACCAGAAGAAGTCGCCCGTCAAGGCGGAGAAGTCCACGGCCTCCTCCACGTCCACCTCCTCGAAGCAGAGCTCCAGCAGCACCAGCAGCAGCAGCTCGGTGGCCGCCCATCTCTCGCACAGCATGTACCAGCTGCAGAAGAAGTACGAGAAGGGCGATCGCGAGCCCTCGCCCCAG